>CATNWA010003678.1:0-18489 GCA_951230385.1 Staurois parvus | reverse complement strand
GGCCGACAAACCTGCAGGATCAATAGCGTTAGAGATACCTGACAAGAACCTGTCGGCCGCTGCCCGTGTCTGTTTCTTTGGGAGTAGAGGGTCGGAGTAGTAAGTCGCTGACCACTTCCATCACGGCCTCCTTCCCCTTCTGGAGAGTGTTCCAGTCTTGTCGTGCAGCTCAGACAGGGAGTGTGTCCTGAGTGGAGTTTCCTGAAAAAGAAAGAGTTACACTTCTCACCTTTCTCTAGATGCCTCCACCTTGGGCACACGAAGACAATGTGCCTGATTCTTCACTCAAAGTGCTTTTTCAAGCTCTTCTTGGTGTCCTCCAGTTCTTGCTCACGTCACGTCCCAGCCACAGTGAATGAAGGTCCTGCAGGACTGCAGCTGAACGCTGCAGCCTCCTGATTTCCCTCCTCCCTGGCACACACTTGCTGGCGTCCCCTGGCCTGAAAGAAGCTGCGCAGCTTGACTTTCCACGAACTCCCCACCAGTCGCTTACCTTGGGAAAGAAAGACTTCTCCCCTCGCCAGGCACCGTAGGTTTTTCCCTGAGCTCCTCTAGCAGTTCCTCATCGTCCCAGCAGGGTGCAATTCAGCTTCCAGGAGCCTGGGCCCGGGGCAAAGCCCTCTCCCAGATCGCCTTGAAAGTGAATGGCCCTGTGGTCAGAGAAAAAAGCAGGGAACCATGGAGAACCCCCGCTGCCTGACTGCCCTGGAGGTGATCACAAAGTCAATCCTGGAGCGCACAGATCCATCGGGGCGGCTCCATGAGTAGTTCACGGAACCGCGCCCCACGGATCCCACTGCGTTTCGCAGGGAAGCCTCCGAAAATCATCTCCCGGAGCAGCTTCGAGGTGGCGTCGATTTTTGCGTACATGCTGGAGCGGCGCCCATCCTCCTCTAATCGGACAGTTAAAATCACCGCCGATTACTATTGTTCTCGTTGTGGCGAGTTGCGTCCGCAGGGTTTGGAAAAGTTCCAGCCGCTCGTTCTCTCCGGGGAGGCGTACACGTTGATGAGCCTAACGGGCTCCCCCGCCCACAAAACCGTCTATGACCAGAAGGCGGCCACAGACGAGCTCATGGACGGAGTCAACAGTGTAACGTCCTCCCTTGATAAGAACCGCTACCCCTGCGGACTTGCAATCGCCACCCCCCCAGACCTATAGGCGGGACCGTGGGTCCACTGGAAGGACAAATTGAGTGTACCTCCTCAGAGGGGGAAGTGCACACTCCTGAAGCATGTTTTTTTTTTTTTTTTTTAAGTCCGCAAACGTGCAAACTACAACGAAAAACCCGTAAGTGATCACAAAAAAAATGCAAGTGCGAACACCACACGAAAAAGTGCACTTAGGGGTGTGGTTTGTCCTACCCCCCCCGAAAGGGTTGGACCGTTCGCCCTGATCCCCCGGGGCACGAACACCTGACAGGGACAAGGTTCCCATTTGGTCCTCCTGGCCAAAAGGCCTGGTGGACCACCGTTCCTTATGCCCATGCCGAAGCCGGACATCCAGTACTAGGCAAGGGGGTTCTCCCCCGAAGAGAAAACCCCCTAGGGATCAGGGGAGGAAGGAACCGTATGGCCACACATCCTCCCCCTAGACTTCAGGTAAGGCCCGAGGACCCACACCCTCCATCCGTGAAAAAAACACACACATAAGAACAGAAAAAGTGACAAAACGTGGGAGTGGTAAATAAATAGAAAATAAAAAAAATGGTACCCGTGTGCCTAATAGTGCACAGACCAGGCCCTGAGGCCTGTAGCAAAAATTGCCCCGGACTTAGCCAAAAGACCTGGTCCTTAGGGCGCTGTGCAAAAAAGAAGTGAAAAACAGTGGCCATGTGTCATCTTCACACCGTGGGGTCCCACACCCAAGTGTTACTAGTGACACCCCTGGGAGCGTCTTCCCCAGGGGGCACTGAGTTTGCGGACTTTTGCGTCCCCAGCCCCAGGCCAGACCAAGGTAGATCCGTCCAAATCAGGAGGTACTGGGTCTTTCCAGTCTTCCCAGAGGAATTACTCCCAAGGCCCCAGAACGAATCATGGCGCTCCCTGTTTCTGTCCCTCCGGTAACTACCTTCCGGACCCCCATCATACCAGTGAGGTACTATACAACAACCATCCCCGCAAAGCTAGAATGGTCGGAGCACCCCCACTGGACACTGATAAGAACAGATTTTTTTTATTCTTTTATTTAAGAAAATTTTCAAAGTAAAATTACAAAAGAATCACATTTTGCCATGTTACAAGTTACATCACAGAATCACAGGCAAAAAAAAAATACAGAAGAGAAAAAAAAAAAAAAAAAAAAAAAAAAAAATTTAACAACAAAAAAAAAAACTCTTCAAAAATTCCAAAGAATATACAAAAAATGTAAAGCAATTTGTACATAAAAGAAAAAATACAGAAAAACAAACTAAACCAACAATATCCAATGTGTCTGTTTTTTATCCAGCTCACACCATTATACACATATATATATAAGCCATAAAGGACAATTTACATACATAGCATTGTATACACATATGCAAATATATGCAGAAACAAAAAGCACTTCAATTTCCAAAAAAATTTTTATGTGATGCCGCAAAGTTCCACGGAAGATGTCCAAAAGAAGTTTCTGAATCCCTTCAGACACTGACCCTCAACGCTAGACAAAGATCATCTAGTTATCCCTCAAAAAGGTACTGTCCCTCCAGTGATCAAATTACCTAGGACAAAAAAAAGGGAAAGGTAAGTTCCATCTTCATTTAAAACATATAAAGAATGCATATGCCAAAGCCATACAACTGTTAATATCCCAAGAAGAAGGGAGAAGACATCAAACTTCCTGCAACTCATGGAGAGGAAAAAAAAAACCCCATCAGGCCACGAACCAGCTTTTTTCCATGATGCAAATTTCCAGATCTCATTTGCTCTGTCAACCCCCAACTTCCTGCAGTCCAGGTACCCATAATTATATATCCGTCCACGGACCATGGCCACACACACCCACGCACACTTACACCCTCTTTCTAAATAGCCAAATATTCCGCACATCCCACAAACATTCCTTCACACAATTCACCAAAATCCATAAAACCCTCCCCATCATCCTTACCCAACTGCCCATAAACCAAACATCACCATCTCATACGTCACCCCCTTCACCACCACTCCCACCAACCCCCCCACTATCATACCCCCCCAAACATCCCCACACCCTTCACCGCATACCTACACTTCCAAAACACATGCTCAACATTATCCCCCCACACAACCTCTTCTCGGACACCTCCAATCATTGCACACAATCATCCCACGCCGTCTCTGAAACATCCTTACTGGTAAACATTTATGCACCCCCATCCATGCAATATCCTTCTGCCGATTATCCAACTCCCTATCACACACATTCTTCCAAACTCTCTCACATTCAACTGACCTCAAACCACCCACCCCCCATCCATCACCCTCATTCTCATCCCAACCTTACATACACTTCTTTACAATCACTCCACAATTTCCCCTCACTATCCCATGCAACGCAAACATTTTCAGCCCCTTTCACAATTTTTCAAATAAAACTCACGGCACGGCTCTCCTAAAACACACCAGGCTTTCTTAAGTCCACCTCCATACCAAACCCAACTTACGCAACACACTTCCCCCCCTTCACCCCCTTTGTCAACTCATACATCCTGCCATACTCTCCTTCTTAACTCAATCCCAAACGCACACCCCATACTCACATACCACCACCAACAACCACCTCTCAATCCACACCATTCCCTTCCCACCATTCATCATCTTGCTCATCACCACTTTTTCTCCCCGCTCTTTAACTTCTCTGCCCTTGAAGACCAAAGAAATTGGAAGATCACTCTCACAATCCTCCTCAATACCTTGTCCCTGAGCCGGGAAAAACACTGTACCAAAAATAATAATATCGGCATCCAATACCCACCTTAATCACCAAAACCTTACCTTCCCAGAGTCCATCCCCCTAATGACCAAACACCCTCCATCCACCGCTTTTCCAATTTTTCCCCCAACACCCCCTCCCAACTTTCTCTCCCCCACCCCATAACAAGTCCCTCTCCCCAAACCTCCCACATGGTCAGTGCACAATTTGGGCACGACACTTTTATTATTTTTATAGATTTATTTAATTAATATTATACAATTTATTTTTCCTCACCCCACGTTTTCATAACCCAAATTTTACTTTTGTGTGTGTTTTTTTTTTCTCACAGGATGGAGGGTGTGGTCCTCGGCCTTCCCCACCCTGACTCTAATGGGGAGGATGTGTGGCCACTAATAACCCTTCCTCCCCTGTCCCCCCTACTCTTCCTTGAACCCCCCTGACCTAGTACTGGATGTCCCCTTCGGCTGGACATAAGGAACCCCTGGTCCACCCCCCAGCCTTTTGGCCATCCAGGACCCCCATGGGAACCTTGTCCCCTGTCAGGAGCCCATCGTGCCCCGGGGGATTCAGGGTAACGGTTCAACCCCCTTCGGGGTAGGAAACAAGCACACCCTTAAGTGCACCTTTTTTTGGTGTTTTGCACTTGCACCATTTTGTGAACACTTACGGGTTTTTTTCGTTATATCCTCCCAAACCCCACCCCACACCAAAAAAAAAAAAAAAAAACAACTCCCCCTCCAAACTACACACCCCCACTTTTATACTACCCATACCACATCTCCCCTCCCCACCCAACCACACTGTCCAATCCCCTCCAATCTCCAAAAAACCCACATTCACATTTACCCCCCCATGACCAAATTAACTTTAAAACCACTCCCCCAAACAAAAAATATCTAACAACAACCTCACTCTTTTCAAACTTCTTACATCCCTACCACCCCCACCGTCACGTCATCCATATAGCCAATGATCTTCAACATTCCCCCACCACTTCCAGGTATCACCATTCCACCCCCCCAACATTTTGTCTCCAGCCCCATTCTGATCAAAGGCTCAATCACACAAACAAACAAGATCGGGGACAAGGGCACCCCTGTCCAAACCCATTACTCATCCGATCTCACACCCAACATCCTCAGTCAACCCAACCATTCTCACCCCACTCACCCCCCCTACTCCGAACCCAGCATTACAAACTCTTTATCCACCCAATCATCCCGCTCAGCTCACACCCCCCCCCCCCTCTCCTCCAAGACCTTCCACACACCCCATTCACCAACACCCACCCGATCATACCCTTTTTTCTCCACCCCCCTCGAAATCTATCGTCGCAACCCTAGCCACCCCCTAAAACCCCTTACCCCCCCACATCCCCAAAACATCCCCAAACAAACCAAACTCTCCCACATATCATCCCCCCTACCCCCCCACCGCCCCACCCCACGCTTGCTCTTCACCTAACCCCATTCCCTCAATCACTCCTTTCAAACCTATTAGCGATAACTTTGGCAACTAATATTTATAGTCAACATTTAAAAGAGATATCGGCCGTCCCCCCCAATTTCTTAGGTCCCCCCTTTCCCCCCTTTTTATAAATCCCCCCCCCCAAAACTTTCAGTCATACTTCTTGGCACTCCCCCCCCCCCCACCCTCCCCCACCCCACTTGCACACACATTCTATACACCCCATCCACCAATCATATCCCACCAAAACACAGTATACCCATACCCAGCTGGCAAACCCATCCAAACCCCCCCTTCCCATTCCCATTTCCTTCAAACTCCTCCAACCTCACACAACTCAACATCCCAACCAAAAACTCTCTATCCCTCCTCCAAACACCATTCCCCACCCCTCCCAACCCCCCCCCCCCCCCCCCCCCCCCCCCCCCTTTCCTTCTCTGCAAACAAACTCCCATAAAAACCCCCCCACCCCCCCACCCACCCCACCCCCCCCCACCACCCCCCCCCATCCCCATCCAATACAGTCACCAACTCCCCCCACACCCCACCACCTCCCCCCACCCCTCCCCCCACCCCAAAAAAAATCTCCCCCTTCTCCATCAAACTCTTTTACCCCCGCAGCAACCCCCCCCCCCCCCCCAATGGCCTTGCCTTTTGACACCAAAAACTTCCTGATTCCATTTCCCCCCCCTTCAGCCACCTCCTCATTCACCCTCCCCCCCACCTCCCCTCCTCCCTCCAACCAAAACATTCCAATCGCCCTCTCTAACTGCCACCAATCATACTCTTCCTAGCCACCTTCACCCTCCCACCCCCCCCTCACAAAACCCCTTCCCCACCCCACCCCCCCCCCCCCCCCCCCCCCACCACCCAAAATCCCCAACAACCCCTTAACCCCCCCCCCCCATCCAAACCACCCCCCAATACTCCCACCCCCCCCCGCCATCCCACCTCCCACCCCCCCCCCCCCCACCCCCCCCCCCCCCCCCCCCCCCCCCCCCCCCCACCCCCCCCCCCAAGAACCGCAAATCTTCAAACCCCCCCCCCTCCCATTCCTATTTACTGGGGCATACACATTTAAAATCCGAAATACAAAACCATCCACCTCCACTTTTAACAGTAGGGCTCCCCCTCTAACAACATGGAACCACCCCCCCCCCATTTTAAATCTCCACCCCTTAAACAGAATACCAACACCCTCGTTTTTCTGCGTCCCCCCCCAGACTGTCGGGCCCATACGGCCAAATGTCCTTCTCAGGTTCCTCCAAAAGGTTACATTCTTGGATGCAAAGGACATCAGTTACCCCCCCCCTCCCAGATAATGCAGTATGGACCCCTCCCCCCCCCCCCCGACCGAAGTCCCCCCCCATTCAGGGAGGAAAAACGAAGGTGCATGAAAAGGAAACAAAAAAACGCATTAGTCATCAAGCCCATTTCACCCCCCCCCTTTTTTCCCTGGGCCTTGGTCTGTTTAGTGGTGGGCCGAAGCCCCCCCCCCCTAATCCTGCTCCTCCCGGAGCCCCCTTCTACAACAGCCGGCCTTCTAAAGCCCCCTGAACCCCCCACCAAGGTCTCAGAAGTGCTAGTGCTTGCAAAAGACCTCTATTGACTGAGATGAAGAGTCCGACTCCACCTCCTCCTCCCCCCTCCTACCAGGACTAGGAACCTCCTCAATCATCTGAGTCCCCCCCCCCCCCCCCCTCCCAACAGGCTGCTTCCGCTTAAGGGACCCCAAAGACTGATCCATCTCCTCCTCCTCTCTCACCCCCCTCTCCCCTCCACCCCTATAGGCACCTGGCCTGGTACCCACCTCCTCCTCAAGCTGGGATTCAGCCACCACCCCCATCCTCCCTGGATTCGGGCCCTGACTCCAGATGGACCCCCCCCCCCCCCCCTACCACAGGTGTCTGCTCAAGTGCCGTCCCCCCAGCAAGCGGTGACTCAGCTTTCCTCACCACCCCCCCACCCCCGGCTCTGACTCCATTTGGGATATCCCCTCCCGACTCTAAATCAGGTAATTGGGCCCACCTCCCACCCTCCCCCTCCAGACCCCACCCCCCTCAACCCCCCCCCCACCCCTGGGGTTCCACCACTGCTGCCACCTCCCTCCCTAGGTTTCAGCCCTGGGTCTATGCCTGGCGTGGTCACTGCACCCACCCTCCCTAGCGGCTTCCGCATAGGACCTTGCCCTCCTATCACCCCCCACCCACTCCCAGAAACCCCCCCCCCTCCCCCCCGCGGGCCACCCCCTAATCCCATCCACGGTAGGGCACTGCTTTGCCAGGTGCCCCCCCTACCACACAATGGCATTTTTTCCCAGCTGAACACTCCCCATGCCCCAAACCGGTGTCCTGTCTGAAAACAATTCCGGCATACAACTCCAGCCACCACAGTGCTCCCTCGTATGACCCAAATGCAAAACAATTGCGGCAAAATTGCGGCTGGCCAGGGTACCACAGAACCCCTCTATTGGCCCCATGGAAAAGGCCTGGGGCGGATGGAGCGTGCCCCCGATCCCACCTGCCCCCCTTCTTTAACTGGACCCAATACTTGCGCTGTCCATTAAACGTGCCAAAGATATTAGTCTGCATCACTCCACCAGAAACCACAGCGCAGTATCGATATAAAAAAGGCCTTAATCTCCCTCCTCTCTCACAAACGGATTATAGAGTTGCACCGTCACCATACGCTGCTTTGACTCACTGGCCAGGAAACAAACGTCCTTCAACAAAGGGTCCCCTCCTCCTTTTCAGTTTTCCTCAACAGGCATGTCCGTAGATCCCCAAGGCGGAAAGAAAGTGACATCATAAAAACCCCTCCGCTGGAAAAGCTTGCACGCAAAAATATTTTCGTGGGCGATCCCCAGCAACTCCATCAGAATCTTCTTTTGGACAACATAGAGTCCGCATTCAGCCCTCCTGGCCTCTGGAATAATCCCCCCGAACGGTGTTTGGGGCATCCGGTGGAACAGGAGCCATCCCACAGCAACGAGCAACCTCCCTTCACCAATCCCTCGGGAGAGGCTCAGGAAAGGTCATCCCTACTCAACGGGTTCAGGAAGCGCCACCCCCCCCCCCAGCAAGTCACGCCCATGGTATACCCGTGCCAAGGCCCCCCCCGCTGGTCCCCCCCCCACCCTGCCTTCTGACTACAACCCCCCCATCGCAGCCCCAAAGGCCGAGAAGCGATACCTCCTCAGAGGGGAAGTGCACACCCCCTGAAGCATCCCCCCCTTTTTTTTTTTTTTTTTTTTTTTTATTCTTTTATTTAAAAAGTTAACAGTTTAACAACTCCAAACATTTCCCCCCAAAGAAAAATCAAGTTCCAACCATCACAATTATCAAAAGCGAATACAAAAAAACCCCCCCACCTACCATTTTAATATACACACAGAACAAAACCCCCCCCCCCCCAAAAAAAACCAAACACAACCTCCCCCCCTTCCCCCCCCCCCCCCCCCACCCCCAACATTCCAGAATCTAAAAACCCCCATCCAGAAGTGCCCAGTTTCTGTGTGTGGAACTTCACCCCCCCCCCCCCCTTCCCCCTCCCCCCACTCTATCCCCCAACACCCTCCTACCACTGTCCCTTCCCCCCGTGTCCAGACCCCACTGCAAATAAAGCAAAAAAGGTTTAAGGAAACACAGTCCCAATCGAACCTGAAGTCTTCCCCCCCCACCCCAAAGAAGACCATCAAAAACCAAGTCACATCCCCCAATACAATAAAGTCCATACCCCTAACAAGAACATGAACGTACCCCCCTCCCCAGCTCATAACCCCCTCCCCTGCCTCCCAATTTTGAAATGCCCCCCTCCTCTCAGCCTCATCCCCCCCTAGTTTCCCCCCGGTCCCCCCATATCGATAAAGCCTTCCACGGACCATGGCCCCCCACCCATCCACCCTCAAACATTCCACCCCTTTTATAACACCATCAAATTCCTCCATCCCCCAACCCCCCTTCACACAGCATACCAACATCCCCTAACACCCTTGCTTCATTTCTTACCCAACTTCCCCCACCCATACCACCCCCCATACGTCCCCCCTCTTAATTCCCCCCCCCCAACCCCTCAATCCCATTCTCTCCAACCTTCTTCCACCCCCCTCCGCCCCCCCCCCCCCAAAAACACCATGATATACACTTTCCCCCCCCCCCCACCACACACTCTCCCCAACCCCCCCCTATCTGCCCATCCCCGGTCCCTCTGAAACACACTCCCCCCGGAAGGCCCCCATGCACACCCATCCACGCAACATCCCCTGTCTATTCCCTCCAGACATACACCCCTTCCTCCACGTTCTTTCACCTCCCCCTCCACCGTCCCCCCACTAATCCACTCGGTCTCCCCCTTCCCCCCCCCCAACCACTTCATTACCTTCTTACAATCCCCCCACTCCTCCCCCCCTCCACCCCACCCCCCCAAACTTCTGCACTTACCCCGTTCAAACCCTTACCCCCCCCTAGGGGACATAAAATCCCACCCCCCTCCGCAAATCCCACTCACACCACCCCTCTCCCCCCTACCCAACACATTACCACCCAAATATCTCCTCCCCCCCACCCTGCCCAAACCTTCTTTCTTACATAACCTCACCACCCCCCCCACATATCTTCCCAACAAAAACCCCCCTCCACCCCCCCCCATACCCATACCCCCATTCCCTCAGCTTCACAACTTTCTCCCTTTTCCTTCTCTGCCTTTGAGGTCCAAAAGAACCCCAAAGATTACTCTCACCACTTTCTTCAGCATCCTATCTTGCGCCGGGAACACCCCCCCCCCACAAAAAAAGGAGCACCCCCCCGACCACCGACTTAATCACCAAAACTTTCCCCCAGAAAAGGAAAGAGTCCCAAAGACCAAAATCCCTCTTTTTCTTTACTTTGGCCAAAAACATTCTCCCAACTCCCCACCCCCCAAACCCTCACCCCCCCCACACCACACCCCCAAAATCCCCCCCACCCACCCCCCCACACCCATCCCCCCCCCAATATCTCACCCCACTCCCCCCCCCCCCACTCACTTTTCTCCCCCTAACCCCCCCCCCCTAGCCATACAAAAAATATCAATCAGCAACTTAGTCCTCTCTAAACCCCTCACCCCCCCTTACACCCCTCCCCAGTCACCCCATCCCCCCCCCCCCACCCATCACCCCACACCTACCACCACTCCCTGGTACCCCCCCCCCCCCACACACTTATCTCGCATCAACATCCCCACCAACGGTTCTATCGCACAAATAAAAAGCACGGGGGACAGGGGACACCCCCCCCCCCCACTCCCCCTTCACATTCACCCCCCCCCCCACCCATCCATTCACCTGCACTCTACTCACAATTCCCCCCCCAACGCTCACACCCAACCCACCATTCTATCCGGTCCCCCCCCCCCTCTCCAATACCCTAAACAAAAAACCCATGCGCCACTCCTCCATAAGCCTTCCCCCCCCCCATCTACGGCTAAAACCGCTACTCTCTGTTTCCTCTCCCCCAGTCACACCCCCCGGCATCCCGCAAACACACCAGACTCTCCCCCCTTCCACACGTCCCCCCACCGCACACATCTGCTCTCCCCCCACCATTCTCTCAATCACCCCACGCATTCTATTGGCCAAAGTTTTAGCAATTAATTTGTAATCCGTGTTCAACAAAAGAGATCGGTCTCCAGTTCTTAAGGTCTCTCCTATCCCCCTTTTTATACAACAAGACAATCAAACTCTCTGCCCCCCTTCCAGACATACTCCCATTCTCCAACACCTCCACACACTCCTCATGCACACACTCCCCAATCATCTCCCAAAACGTTCGATAAAACTCCAAAGGCAACCCATCCAACCCCGGAGTCTTACCCTTCTTCATACTCTGCAAACACCTCCCACTCGACTCCAACTCCTCCAATCTCACATCCTCACTCAACACCCTCTTATCATCCAAATCCAATCTCCCCTCAATCCCATCCACAACCTCCCGTTCCACCTCCACATCCCTCTTACAAGCTGAAAACAAATCACCATAAAACTTCCTCACTTCCTTCATTACTTCCGCATTCCCACCCACCTCCCCCCCCCACCCCATCCAAAACACTTATCAATCATCCCCCTACCCCCATACACTCGTTTGAAGAAAAACCGCGTACATTTCTCATCCCCTGTTCTCTCACCACCATTCGAGCCTGCGCAATGATCGCCTTCCCTTTCATCACCAAAAAACTTCCCCCTTTCCCCCTCGCTTCCACTATCTCATTCGCAACATCCTCCCCCCATTCACTCATCTCTTCCCAAAAAAACCAACCGTTTCTGCCACCACTCATACTCCTCCCCCCCCTCTCTCCTAACCCTTTCGCACCCTTTCTTCACAAAAAACCTCTTCGTCCGCGCCTTCACCCACTCCCACCATTCAACAACACTACCAAACCCCACCCCCCCCTCCTATCCCCCTCCCACCTCAAACAACAAACAAAACTCCCCCTCACACTCATATCCTCCAACAATTCAACATTCCCCCCCTCCCCACACACCCCCCATACGCATTCTCACTCTCCATACTCACGGTACAGTCAATACCCCCCCCCACCCCGTAAAAGGCTCCGGCTGCACCCCAACCCCACCTCCACCACCCCCCCCACTCCCCCCACCCCCCCCCCCCCCCCCCCCCCCCCCCCCCCCCCCCCCCCCCCCCCCCCCCCACCCCCCCCCCCCTCCTCCCAGCATTTCCTTCGGTTCCTGGTGACCACACTGTTGGACCATGAGGCCATGCATCCGCTCCAGGGCTTTCCTTTAGATTGCACTCCTGAATACAGACCACATCCCCGGACAGCAACGCCAAATACTTCAAGATTGCCGCTTGTCTGGGTGCAGCCAAAATGCTCCTGACGTTCAGGGAGGACAAAATTAGTTTCATTCTATCCTATTTATGAAGGAAAAAACACAAATTAGCAAAGGAAAGCATACGACATCTTCACGTATCAGCCTTTTTCCTCTACATCTCCGCCCAGCAGCCTTTGCCCCCGACACTCCCCCCATTCCTCTCCTCCTTCCTTCCTCCCGGGGAAGTCTCTGGAGCTCCACCACAGGTTGCATCCGCTCCACCTGTCCCCCACCAACCAAAGACTCGGCAGAGACGATGGAAGAATCTGAATCCAGATCATCTGTCCCGGATCTGTACTCTGCAATATCCTGGGTCCCCGTCACCACCACCTCCTCCACCTTCCTCCTCTTTAAGGTGTCCCGCGACACATCCATCTCCTCAGCCTTCCCACCTTCCGCCTTAGTGGGCAATGCTTCCGGAGACACCACCGACTCACCACTCTCCACCACCGCAACCCCAGCCCCCACCAATGCTGCAGCAGACGTGGACGCCTGAACCACCCCTTCCTCCTCAGGCGGCACAAGCTTTGGCGCTCCAACATCTCCTTCAAGAACTGACAAAGGGGTTTCAGCAACTTCACCCGATACGGGTGCCAGGGCCCCACCACCACCACCAAGATCCAGCACCGGGACTACAGGGTCCCCCCCCAACATAGGCACCGAATCCCCCAACTCCCCCACCGCCTCATCCACCGGCACCATAGTAACACTAGCCAGCATGGGTGTCGGCGCCCCGCCATCCCCAGAAGGCTCAGGCACAGGAACCATTGTGTCCCCCGCAATAGGGACCTCTGCCCTCCTACCCGCCCCACCAACCACCTCCGCATATGAGGGCCTACTCATCCCGGCACGAATGAGCTGACGGGCCGACGCGAAGGCCTCATCAATTAACCTGGGGCACTGCCTGGCCAAGTGGGAATCACCCCACACAAGTGACACCTCCTATTTTCCGGACATTCCACTGTCTTGTGCCCAGGCCGGTAGCAATTACGACACACCTGTCCCGTTTCGCAACCGTCTCGGGTGTGCCCGAAGGCAAAACAGTTACGACAGAACTGAGGCTGTCCTGGGTACCACAGTACCCCACGATTAGGGCCAATGGAAAAGGCTGAGGGGGGTGCACACAACCTCCTATCCCTCCCTCCTCTCTCTTCAGCTGTACATAAAACCTCCGCTGACCGTTGAAGGTGCCCAAAATATTCACTTGTTTCGCCCCACCGGATACAAAGGAACAATACCGGGAAAGAAACGCCCTGATCTCCTCATCCTTTACATAGGGGTTAAACATCTGCACTGTAAGGGGCAGCCTCTGCTTGGTCTCACTACAAAGGAATCGGATCCCCGCCATCACTGGGTCACTAGCTTTTTCTTGACTCCTCAACAAACACGTCTGCACATCCGCCATCGAAAAAAAGGTAAAGTCAAAAAAACCGCTAGTCGGGAAGGCCTGTACACAGAAAAGGCTCTCCAAAGGCATCCCGAGCAAGTCCATGACCAGCTTTTTCTGGACAAAGAACAGCCCGCAATCTGCACGCCTGTCCTCCGGGATAAACACCCTCACGGTGTTGGGCGCATCCGATGGCCCGGCCATAAATGCCCAGATCCCGCTTCACCAGCCCCAAGGGGAGGATCCGCCAGGTGCTCGCCACTCAGGTGTACTCGGAGAGCGCAACCCCCCAATAGCAGCATCCCAGGCTTGGGGTACCTGGGAAGGCCGAGGGCGCAGGTCTCCTACCGACACCACCTTCCAGCTCGCAACCCCAAGAGATCACAAGCAAAAGGACTCGCAGTCCGCCACCGCCAACCCACCACCAGCCACCCTAGGGAGACCCGGTGGGGGCGATCGCAACCCGTTGCCTGGGGACTAAGCCTAAGGCCAATAGCAGCAAGGGGGGGCCCTCCGAAGAGAGACGCTCCCCCCAAGGCCGACCCTCGGGTACCCCAGGCACCTCCTGACCAAGAAGCAAGGAGCCGAAACTACACTTGATCTTAGCCAAAAGGCCGAGAAGCGATACCTCCTCAGAGGGGGAAGTGCACACTCCTGAAGCATGTTTTTTTTTTTTTTTTTTTTTTTTTTTTTTTTTTTTAAGTCCGCAAACGTGCAACTATATCGAAAAAAACCCGTAAGTGTCCGCAAAAAAGTGCAAGTGCAAAACACCACACGAAAAACGTGCACTTAGGGGTGTGCTGTGTCCTACCCCGAGGCACGAAGCTCCTGACGGGGACTAGGTTCCCACTTGGTCCTCCTGACCAAAAGGCCGGGTGGACCACCGTTCCCTATGCCAAGCCAAGGCCGGACATTCAGTACTAGGCAAGGGGACTCTCCCGAAGAAGAGTCCTCTAGGGATCAGGGGAGGAAGGAACCGTATGGCCACACATCCTCCCCCTAGACTTCAGGGTAGGCCCGAGGACCCACACCCTCCATCCGTGAAAGCACACACATAAGAAAGCAAAAAGTGACAATACGTGGGAGTGTAATAAATTAAATTAAGTAAAGAAAAGAAAAAATAAAAAAAAAGGTACTGTGCCGAAATGTGCACAGACCAGGCCCTGAGGCCCGTAGCAAAAATTGCCCTGGACTTAGCCAAAAGGCCTGGTCCTTAGGGCGCTGTGCAAAAAGAGGTGTTAAAAACAGTGGCCATGTGTCATCTTCACACCGTGGGGTCCCACACCCAAGTGTTACTAGTGACACCCCTGAGCGCGTCTCCTCAGGGGGCACTGAGTTTGCGGACTTTTTGCCTCCCCAGCCCCTGGCCAGACCAAGGTAGCATGTTCAGATCAGGAGGTACTGGGTCTTTCCAGTCTTCTCAGAGGAATTACTCCCAAGGCCCCAGAACGAATCATGGCGCTCCCTGGTTTCTGTCCCTCCGGTACTAGCCTTCCGGACCCCCATCATACCAGTGAGGGTACTGTACAACAACCATCCCCGTAAACTAGAATGGTCGGGAGCACCCCCACTGGACACTGATAAGAACAGATACTACACTTGATCTTAGCCAAAAGGTCCGAGAAGCGATACCTCCTCAGAGGGGGAAGTGCGCACTCCTGAAGCATGTTTTTTTTTTTTTTTTTTAAGTCCGCAAACGTGCAACTATATCGAAAAAAACCCGTAAGTGTCCGCAAAAAAGTGCAAGTGCAAAACACCACACGAAAAACGTGCACTTAGGGGTGTGCTGTGTCCTACCCCGAAAGGGGCTTGGACCGCTGTCCCTGATCCCCCGGGGCACGAAGCTCCTGATGGGGACTAGGTTCCCACTTGGTCCTCCTGACCAAAAGGCCGGGTGGACCACCGTTCCCTATGCCAAGCCGAAGCCGGACATTCAGTACTAGGCAAGGGGACTCTCCCGAAGAAGAGTCCTCTAGGGATCAGGGGAGGAAGGAACCGTATGGCCACACATCCTCCCCCTAGACTTCAGGGTAGGCCCGAGGACCCACACCCTCCATCCGTGAAAGCACACACATAAGAAAGCAAAAAAGTGACAATACGTGGGAGTGTAATAAATTAAATTAAGTAAAGAAAATAAAAAATAAAAAAAAGGTAACGTGCCGAAATGTGCACAGACCAGGCCCTGAGGCCCGTAGCAAAAATTGCCCTGGACTTAGCCAAAAGGCCTGGTCCTTAGGGCGCTGTGCAAAAAGAGGTGTAAAAACAGTGGCCATGTGTCATCTTCACACCGTGGGGTCCCACACCCAAGTGTTACTAGTGACACCCCTGAGAGCGTCTTCCCCAGGGGGCACTGAGTTTGCGGACTTTTTGCCTCCCCAGCCCCTGGCCAGACCAAGGTAGCATGTTCAGATCAGGAGGTACTGGGTCTTTCCAGTCTCCCCAGAGGAATTACTCCCAAGGCCCCAGAACGAATCATGGCGCTCCCTGGTTTCTGTCCCTCCGGTACTAGCCTTCCGGACCCCCATCATACCAGTGAGGGTACTATACAACAACCATCCCCGTAAACTAGAATGGTCGGGAGCACCCCACTGGACACTGATAAGAACAGATACTACACTTGATCTTAGCCAAAAGGCCGAGAAGCGAGACACACAATAGAACAATGGGATGCAACCACATAACATCAAACAATCAACAACCCCCCACCCCAATATTAGGACAGATCACCCTGTACCCCTAACAAGCACAGGATGACTTACACATAAGAGAGATATCGGGAGCTGAGACAGGGGTCTCCCCACCTCTCCAAAGTGAGCTGTGTTCCATGGGGCCCCCACCCAAAGTGACTCCTGTCACAGGTACATCCAGTGGTGTAGCCTAGATTGTAAGCTCCAAGGAGCAGGGCCCTCAAACCCCTCGTGTATTGTATTGTTACTGTACTGTCTCACGTACTGTCTCCCATTGTAATGTACAGAGCTGATCAAACTTTTGGCGCTATATAAATACTGTATAATAATAATAATAGTGTTGTGTGTTAGTGGCCGGGGCAAGAGCAAGCAATTCATGCCCCCTAATAAGAGAAAACGAGAGAAAGAAGAGAAAGTGAGAAGGAGAAAGAGTTGAAGAGGAAAATAGAAAGAGAGAAATATAGAAAAAGAGAGTAATAGAGGGAAAGAGAAATAAAAAAAAGAAAGGTAAAAGATAGAGAGAGAAAAAAAAAAGAATAAGGCTGGTCATACACTATACAATTTTCTGTTCAATTTCCTTTAGATTTACCTTCAACTGTGTAGTGCAAGGGCCTGCTTAATTGGATACAATTGAAAGTGTTGTCTAGGTTTGACCTCCTATTATACGGTTTTTGGTAAATCTAAAGAAATTCTCAAAAGAAAATTGTATAATGTATGGCCAGCTTAAGAGAAAGTGAAAAACAGAACAAGAGCCAGCAGTGCTGTTTGTCAGTGCCCGTGGCAAGGGAAGCAATTTGTGCCCCCTAACAAGATAAAAAGAGAGAAAGAGAAAAAGAGGAGAAAGAGAGAAAATGAAAAAAGAGAAATAGAAAAAGGGAGAGAAAATGAAAAAGATAGAAAAAGAGAAAGAGAGAAAATGAAAAACGGAGAAAGAGAAATAGAAAAAGAGAGAGAACATGAAAAAGAGAGAAAGAGTAATAGAGAAAGAGAGAAAACGGAAAAAGAGAGAAAAAGAGAAAGCAAGAAAGTGAAAAAGAAAGAGAGAAAATGAAAAAAAGAGAAATAGAAAGAGAGAGAAAATGAAAAAGAGAGAAAAAGAGAAAGAGAGAAAATGAAAAAAAAAGAGAGAAAGAGTAGAGAAAAGAGAAAAACAGTTAAAGAGAAAGTGAAAAAGGAAAGAGACAGCAGTGCTTGTTTGTCAGTGCCCGTGGGAAGGCAAGCAATTTGTGCTCCCTAACAAAAGAAAAAGAGAAAATTAAAAAGAGAGAAAGAATAAAAGAGAGACTAAGAGTGAGCCGGGTTCATACAGATGTGGTGCGGAATTTGCAGCAATTTCAGTGTGAATTCCAGACACCGCATCGCAATCGCACCTCGTTCATGCAAACCGATGCGAGTGTGTATGTTAAGTTAACAACACCCCAAAATCGGTCCACAAAACGAAGTGTGATGTGCAGACTCAGATCGCATAGATGTGAAATACCCATGTGATCCGATTCTAGTGCAGACACAAAAGGTCATGCACGTTTTTGGTGCGGGTGCGGTGCGATTAGAGCCACACAAAATGTGATTTGCAGAGGAATGCAGTGCGGTTCCTGTGTGAATCACATGCAATGTATGGAACCGAACGTATGTGAACCCCTGGCTCAAAAAGAAAAACAGTTAAAGAGAAAGAGATAGAAGGAAAGTGAAAAGGAGAAAAAGAGAATGAGTTAGAGAAAGAGAAATAGAAACAGAAAAAGTGAAAAAGGAAAGAGTGAAAGCAGTGTGTCAGTGCCAGAGGAAAAGCAAGACATTTGTGCCCCTAACAAGAGAAAAAGTGTAAAAGAGAGAGAAAGGAGAAAGTGTAAAAAGCAGGGGGCGGACTCACCATTTGGAAACTACTGCCCGAGGGCCCGGGGGGGTCAGTAGGGGGCCCCATGAGAAGCCCCTGGTACCTTTCATAGGCTTTTTTGAGTTTGGGCACGGACCACAGGGGCCCCAAGATCCCCTATTGCCCGGGGCCCCATGAGTTTAGTCAGTCCGCCCCTGGTAAAAAGACAAAGAGAAAGTGTAAAAGAGAAAGCAGTGCTGTGATCACACCACACCCCGCACCACCACCAATGTTCTCCGAGGACCCGGCTGGGATCGGACTGGAGGGGGGGGAGTGGGTTCCCATGTGAGCTGTGTGCCGCCTCCCCTGCTA
>CATNWA010003677.1:0-18889 GCA_951230385.1 Staurois parvus | reverse complement strand
GAATGAAAAAATCCTGGTAAGGCCTCCCCTTTGCATTGTTGGGTTTGGGAAAGGGGATTGACTTTATTAATGGGGGGGGCTTGTGTGTTTTTTTTAATTTAAAACAGAGGCTGAGTCTGAAACCACCCCTTTTATGTGAATTGAAAACCTAACCGATCCTGAAGTGTCGTTTAATAAATTCAGGGTAAGGGGACCCAAATTTCCCCCCACATTTCAACAGACCCAAAAAGTATTTGGGGGGCCAAATCTTTTTAGTTTAGCTGCGCCCGTGGAAAACGAGATTCGAAACAGCTTAGGGGGTTTTAATGCGCACCCAAAACTGCGAGTACTCACGGTAAGGGAAATTGGGTTAAAGCGAATTTCCAAAAAAAGGGGGGAGGGGGGGGGGAGGTGGGGGGTTTTGGAAGGGGGGGAAAATTTGGGAGAGGGGGGGTTTTTTTTTTTTTCCCAAGATAAAAAAAAGATATAAAAGCAAGGGGAGAAAGGGGGGAAGGGGGAGAGGAAAGGGAATGGGAGGGAAGAGGAGTTGAAAGGGGGAAGGGGAAAAGGAAAATATAAAATGGGGAGAAAAAGGGGAAAATTTTTAAGGAAGAGGGAAGCGATTCAGTTTATAAAAATAATGTAAAATGGGTTGAACTGCCCTGGAAAAAAGAAATAATTTAGTATAAAGAGTTACACAACATATGGGCAGCAAAAAAAATTTAAAAAAAAAAAAAATAAACAATTTGAGATAAGAATAAAAAATTAGGCAAAAAAACATATAAAAAACCCAACATGGAAAAAATGCAGATTTCCCCGGTTAAAAAAACAACAAAAGGGGTGGCAAATAGGTTAAAAAAACAGAAGAAAAAAAAAAATATAAAATAAAAAAAGAAAAAAAAACAAAAATGGAAGATACTCTTGTTATTAAAGGGCAAGTTAACAGGAGATTGAGTGTACACTGGCCAATATCTACTGCCCTAATAAAAAACCGGAAGGCGTATCTGAAAATAGTGTTGAGGAAGTTGAATGGACTTTAAAAAAGGACGTTTGATCCTGGCAGGGGACTTTAACTTTTCGTATGGAACCACAAAGGGACTCCACTCCATATAAAGAGAGAGGGAAGTAGGGCCCTGAAAAATATTGAAAAAAAGAAATTAACACATAAGTCAATTGGTTAGATGCAATGGAGAATTACACATATGCAAGATAGAGACTATACTTTCTTTTCAAACATGCATAAGAGATATTCAAGATTAGACCATAAAAAAATTAGAACATCAATTAAAATTGACCATCTTAATAACAGAGAAAAAAAGAACAATATCTCTAAAACAAAGATCAAACCCCAGTTAGTATGAAAATGGAATGGGGAAGAGGAAAATCGGAGGGCTGGGATGGAAATTGAATGAGACACTTTTAGTGGAAAAGGAAAATAGCTCAGCAAAATAAAAGGGGAGGGAGATCGAACGCTTTTTTTAAGGAGAACGAGACAGGTGAGGTATCAACAGCCACAGTGTGGGAAAAAACATAAAGCATACATAAGAGGAATATTAATGGCGATTGGGGCAAGAAAGAAAAAGGAAAAAAAAAGGAAAAATGAGTAACCTCCTAGAAGAAATAAGTAAAATAGAACAAAAGGTAACATAAGAATAGAATAACAAAAGAAATAGAGCTGAAGTTAAAAAAAAAAAAGAAAGAAGAATTAAAAAGAAGTGATAGAAGAGGAGAGGAGAAAAGTATATAATAGAGTTTTGAGTGAGAGATAAGATTGGAGAAAGACCTTTAAAGTATCTGATGGAGAGCTCTGAGGAAAAAGAAAAATAGAAATTATATAGAAAAAATAAAAGATGCTAAAGGAAACATGTCGCATTCTAATAAAGATATCAAAGCCTTCACAGAATATTACAGGAAACTGTATAATATAAAGCCCCTTGGAAGGCCTAGAAAATATACAAAGTGAGAAGAATCAAAAAAGAAAGAAATATCTGGAAATGGCTGGGTTACTAAAATTAAGCGAGGACCAACTGAACTCCCTAGAAGCAGATATCTCACAGGACGAAATAAAAATTAGCATTGAAGGGGTCAGTGTCGGGGAAAAAGTCCAGGGACCAGACGGATATACAGTGAGATATTATAAAAAAAATTTAGTGAAATTTTAGTACCAAAACTTAAAATTACATGAATGCACTAGGTGGAGAGATGGAAATAAGAAGAGAATCATTACAAGCCCAAGTTGTGCTCATTCAAAAAGAGGGAAAAAGATCCCTCACAGTGTTCGAGTTATAGACCCTATTTCACTATTGAACACGACATTAAGTTATATGCAAAGGTCCTATCAAATAGATTGAAAGAGCTAATGCCTGAATGGATACATGAGGAAATCAGGTGGGTTTTGTCCCAGGGAGGGAGGGTAAAGACAATGGGTTAAGATCACTGATGTTAATCCAAAAGAGCAAAAAGGGAAAAGAAACCGGTGGTGTTACTCTCTATAGATGCTGAAAAAGCGTTTGACAGAGTGAATTGGAGATTCATGATGGATACTCTAGAAGCCTTGGGTATTACATTACATTACATTGCATTACATTGAGTTTATATAGCGCCAAAGGGTTTGCTCAGCGCTGTACAATAGAGGGGGGGACAATACATGAAACATTACAGCAGCTACGAACAGCACACGAGGGGTAAGAGGGCCCTACTCTTTCGAGCTTACAATCTGGGAGGGAGGGGGTAGTGGTACAGGAGGAAGTGGCTGTGGGGGATGGAGTGGTAGGAGGAATGAAGGAGAGCAGCAGTTAGGTGAGGGTGGGGTAGGCTTCCCTGAAGAGGTGGGTTTTCAGGGAGCGCCTGAAGGTGAGGAGGGAAGGTGATTGGGCCTAGGATGAGAGAGTGGATAGGGAAGCTGTACAGATACCCTTCTGTGGTTATTGGGGTAAATGGGGAGAGGTCAGAACCCATTGAGATGTCAAACGGAACAAGACAGGGATGCCCATTGTCCCCATTGTTGTATGTTATATCATTAGAACCATTGTTGTCAACAATAAGGCTGAATAGAGATGTAAAGGGAATCCTGATAGGAGATACAGAACATAAAGTTGCTGCTTTTCGCAGACGACTTGCTGTTCTACGTAGGAAATCCCCGGATAACACTCCCAAATTTAATGAAGTCATTAAAGGAATATGGAGAACTATCAAACCTAAAGATAAATCCAACAAAAACGGAGATACTAAACATAAACATCTTAAAAAATGAAAAAGAAAAAATACAAAAGGAATTCCCTTTTAAATGGAAAGACAGAGATATAAAATATCTAGGAGTAAAACTTACAGCCTCACAACAAACATCTATATAAATTAAACTATATTACACTGATTAATGAGATTAGAGACGAAGTTACAAAGATTGGAGGGAGGAACCCCGACATGGATGGGCCGTATTAATCTAGTAAAAATGGTAATAGTACCAAAAATTATATATAGATATCAAATGATCCCAATTAAAAATCCAGAGATTTTTTATAAAATAATTAAGAAAAACTGATAACAAAATACATATGGAGGAATAAAAAACCAAGACTGTCTTACGAACTGTTGAGTAGGAGGAAAGAAAAGGTGGTTTAAGGCTCCCGGACTTTAAAAAATATTACAAAGCGGTAATAAAAATGGCAAGAACCATAGACTGGATATATAATTATAAAAAAAGCTGGGTGAGAATAGAGAATGAACTCAGTGGAATAGACCTGGGAAGAATGATATGGGTGCCAACACAGTATAGGGGTTTAAAATGATAATGTAAATACATACACTTTGAATGTTCTAAAGGTTTTGGGATAATTTACAGAGAAGTATGAAATGGACTTTTAATTCAACACTGATTCCACTAAAAAACACAGAGTTTTTCCCCCCAGGTAGAGAAGAAATAGGAGGGGAGGTGGTTTAAAAAAAGACAAGGTGCAATTAAGAGATATTTTGGTGGGAGATGAAATAGGATCATTTGGTGAATTGAAGAAAAAAGAGGGAGAGATCTTCACTAAACTAGATGAATTGCGGTATTTTCAATTGAGGTGTTTTGTTGGAAGTTTGCCAAAAACCTTTAAGGACAAGAGATAATTGGAACTTGTTTGAAAAGGTATTGGAACACAAGGTGATGGGAAACACGATCACTAAAGTTTATAAAAAATACTCACTGAATTAGATACAAACACAAAGCCAACATATATAACAAAATGGGAAATGGATATGGGAGTTGTGATAGAATGCGGAAAAGCAGAGGAGGATGTATAGATTAATTCACGAGAACGTTTCTATGAGAGAAGTAGAGATAAAAACTATAAGTCTTTGATAAGATGGCACATTACACCAATGTAGAAAATAAGATATGTGGAGAGAGTTCACCACTGTGTTGGAGGGGATGTGGAGAAGTCGGCACAATATACCATATATGGTGGGGATGCTCAAAAATCCAGATATTCTGGAAAACAATAATCCACTTGATAGGAAAATTGACAGAAAATAGATATAGATCTAGATCCAGAAGTATGTATTTTGCATAATATGGGATATAACAGTAAATAAATATAAAAAAATCAGGGATATGGCACTATATAAACGCTGCAAAAAAGCTCTAATACCCAAGTTCTGGCGGCGAATAGAGATACCGAAGGAAGAGGACTGGATTGAAAGAGTTGAGCAGATCAAAAAGATGGAAAGGTTGTGTCATATCCAAGAAGATAGGATGGAGGCTTATTATGGGAAATGGGAGAACTGGGAAAAAAGCTAGATTATATATGAAGTATAGGAAAGAATAAAGAAAACAACAGAAAAACTTCCCTTGCTGATATAAGAAGATGTAGAGAAAAGGTAGGATAGGCAGAGGGGATTTGGGGTGGGGGGTGGAGGCGGGAGGGAAATGTTGTATAGAGTAAATAAAGTAGAAATGTTGGATATTATAATATTATAGAATATATTTATATATATATATAATCTACATTGTGTTGATGAAATGTATTTAAAATGGAAAATTAAAATAAATATTTAAATTATAAAAAAAAAGAAAAGAATTTGTTTGATGCTATGATCACTCATTGCATTAAGATCAGATTCTCCCATGTGTGAGAATCTTTAGTGTCATCTATTTATACAGATACCAAAATAAATGTAGTGTTACTAAACCCCGGACCCTGCATTCACTATATCCGCTCTCCCCGGACCCTGCATTCACTATATCCACTCTCCCCGGACCTTGCATTCACTATATCCGCTCTCCCCGGACCCCGCATTCACTAGATCTGCTCTCTTAAGACCCCACATTAACTACAGTCAGGTGCATAAATATTGGAACATGGACAGAATTCTAACATTTTTGGCTCTATACACCACCACAATGGATTTGAAATGAAACGAACAAGATGTGCTTTAACTGCAGACTGTCCGCTTTAATTTGAGGGTATTTACATCCAAATCAGGTGAACGGTGTAGGAATTACAACAGTTTCATATATGCCTCCCACTTGTTAAGGGACCAAAAGTAATGGGACAATTGGCTTCTCAGCTGTTCCATGGCCAGGTGTGTGTTATTCCCTCATTATCCCAATTACAATGATCAGATAAAAGGTCCAGAGTTCATTTCAAGTGTGCTATTTGTATTTGGAATCTGTTGCTGTCAACTCTCAAGAAGAGATCCAAAGAGCTGTCACTATCAGTGAAGCACGCCATCATTAGGCTGAAAAAAACAAAACAAACCCATCAGAGAGATAGCAAAAACATTAGGCGTGGCCAAAACAACTGTTTGGAACATTCTTAAAAAGAAGGAACGCACCGGTGAGCTCAGCAACACCAAAAGACCCGGAAGACCACGGAAAACAACTGTGGTGGATGACCGAAGAATTCTTTCACTGGTGAAGAAAACACCCTTCACAACAGTTGGCCAGATCAAGAACACTCTCCAGGAGGTAGGTGTATGTGTGTCAAAGTCACCAATCAAGAGAAGACTTCACCAGAGTGAATACAGAGGGTTCACCACAAGATGGAAACCATTGGTGAGCCTCAAAAACAGGAAGGCCAGATTAGAGTTTGCCAAACGACATCTAAAAAAAGCCTTCACAGTTCTGGAACAACATCCTATGGACAGATGAGACCGACATCAACTTGTACCAGAGTGATGGGAAGAGAAGAGTATGGAGAAGGAACTGCTCATGATCCTAAGCATACCACCTCATCAGTGAAGCATGGTGGTGGTAGTGTCATGGCGTGGGCATGTATGGCTGCCAATGGAACTGCTTCTCTTGTATTTATTGATGATGTGACTGCTGACAGATGAATTGTGAAGTGTTTCGGGAATATTATCTGCTCATATTCAGCCAAATGCTTCACAGCTCATTGGACGCCGCTTCACAGTGCAGATGGACAATGACCCAAAGCATACTGCAAAAGCAACCAAAGAAGTGGAATGTTATGCAATGGCCAAGTCAATCACCTGACCTGAATCCGATTGAGCATTTCACTTACTGAAGGGAAAAATGCCCCAAGAACAAGCAGGAACTGAAGACAGTTGCAGTAGAGGCCTGGCAGAGCATCACCAGGGATGAAACCCAGCGTCTGGTGATGTCTATGCGTTCCACACTTCAGGCTGTCATTGACTGCAAAGGATTTGCAACCAAATATTAAAAAGTGAAAGTTTGACTCATGATTATTATTCTGTCCCATTACTTTTGGTCCCTTAAAAGTGGGAGGCACATATGCAAACTGTTGTAATCCCTACACTGTTCACCTGATTTAGATGTGAATACCCTCAAATTAAAGCTGACAGTCTGCAGTTAAAGCACATCTTGTTTGTTTTATTTCAAATCCATTGTGGTGGTGTATAGAGCCAAAAATGTTAGAATTGTGTCAATGTCCCAATATTTATGGACCTGACTGTATCTCCGCTCTCCCTTGACCTTCCATTCATTATATCCGCTCTCCCCAGACCCTGCATTCACTATATCCGCTCTCCCAGGACGTCGCATTCACTATATCCGCTCTCCATGGACTCCACATTCACTATATCCGCTCTCCTTGGACCCCGTATTCAATATATCCACTCTCCCCGGAACCCTGCGTTCACTATATCTGGTCTCCCCAGACCCTGCATTTATTATATCTGGTCTCCCATAGTAAACACAACATGGAAATGCAATTATTTTTGTAAATATAAACTGCTAAATAACTTTTCTCAGCAGTATATAGCAATCTTTTGATTTTCTATCAGTGTCCAGCAAAGCACTGGTTAAAGCTTGTAGGAGGAGTTTTCTTTCTGCTCTAGGAGGATGCAGAACACTTGATCTCTGTCTGGACAGTTCTGATTGGCTCTGTGTTGATCACATGTACCCTCCCCCCCTAAAAAAGCCTCTAGAAATACACACTAAACTGAGCATGTGCAAAATGAGTAAGGTTCAGTCTGTCTTATCATAAGATAAGAGTTGTTTGTTTGAAAAAGGGGCGGAACTGAGCAGAAAGGATCAATCAGCCTTTTTATACAATGCAGAGGATTAACCCCTTAGGTTCCACAGTGAGTATCACAAGCATGCTTTACTGCATCTACAGACTGATTGTACTGTTGTGGGTTTAGTAACACTTTAATGTTTACATTTTATAGTCTATAGGGTCACCATGTTACCATCTGATATTATGCTGTTTGTACAACTTTTATATCATATGAGGACCTACCCAATGTATCCAGTCAGTTTGTATCCAATTAGGCAATGGAGGTAAAGAAGATTGTAAGATCAGATTGTACTGTGTGTGGGGAGCTTTAAGTAAGCTACAGACTATACAATATTCTTTCCTTCCACTACGGGTGGAAAGAAAGACAATTGCTCAATCCCCCCATCAACACAGTCAGAATGGATGGGGGAATCACTCCTGCCGCACAACTGTGTTCTGCCAACAGGAAGCCTTCCCTGCCAGCAGAACACTGATCACTGTTAGCTGCTATAGACCTCCAGCAGTGATCAAATGCAAAAAGTCCCAGAGGATGGTTGTACTGAATGTGATTGACGGATCAACTTCAGTACAACCAGCCTGCCTATAGATGGGTCAGATCTCGGCTGGTCCTTACTAAACCTGTCCATATTTGATCCAGTTATGGCCAGATGTAGAAAAAGTCTAATTTATTGCTGATAACAGAGTTAGAGAAGATCCGAAGATTTAGACAATTGAATGTTAATCTGTCCCAGAATATGATTGTCTCAGTCAGTCCTGTTATAATACAGAAAATGCTACTAAATAGTTGGAAACTCCTCAATAACACACTACAAGTGAAGTCCAATCCCTAATAAGTCCACAAAATATAAACCATAGTCTTCCTGTGTAATCACAGTGAAAAATTGTGTCCAAAGGAAATATAAATCCTTCCAAAGATTTCCACGATAAATGTCCCCTCAAAAAAAGAAAAAACATCACATAGTGCATTATCTTTTATAATCTACATATAAACATGTGACATCACTCAAGTGAGTATCCCATCAAAACTTTGCAGTGAAAAATAGTGAAAAAGTGTAAAAAAGAACTGTGAATGAAACGGTGAAACAACACTCTGTGTGTGAATCACTCTTCAGTGCCCAAAACACAAGCCAACACAGTGTACACTTCTCATTATAGTAAGGAGTGGGTACCCTTACCAACAATCCCAAATAATCACGCCTATAATATAATCCAATAACTGCTGAGAAATGGCCCCCCTGTAGATCTCCACACGGCCTATACAGTCTCCATGGCACTACCTGGATTCATCAGCCATAGTACTCCATGTGTCCCCATACACCTCTTGGCCACCACCAGAGGGAGACTCCACTCCAATCCAGCTGGTTGACTGGACTGGTGGTGTCCAAGAGGTGTATGGGGACACATGGAGTACTATGGCTGATGAATCCAGGTAGTGCCATGGAGACTGTATAGGCCGTGTGGAGATCTACAGGGGGGCCATTTCTCAGCAGTTATTGGATTATATTATAGGCGTGATTATTTGGGATTGTTGGTAAGGGTACCCACTGCTTACTATAATGAGAAGTGTACACTGTGTTGGCTTGTGTTTGGGCACTGAAGAGTGATTCACACACAGAGTGTTGTTTCACCGTTTCATTCACAGTTCTTTTTTACACTTTTTCACTATTTTTCACTGCAAAGTTTTGATGGGATACTCACTTGAGTGATGTCACATGTTTATATGTAGATTATAAAAGATAATGCACTATGTGATGTTTTTCTTTTTTTGAGGGGACATTTATCGTGGAAATCGTTGGAAGGATTTATATTTCCTTTGGACACAATTTTTCACTGTGATTACACCGGAAGGCTATGGTTTATATTTTGTGGACTTATTAGGGATTGGACTTCACTTGTAGTGTGTTATTGAGGAGTTTCCAACTACTTAGTAGCATTTTCTGTATTATATTATTTTACATATCTTCAGGGGTGAAGGTGGTGATTGTGCTGTGGAGGAGTTGAATTTGTATATTTATTTAGGAAGTGGTTTTATTTAAATAATCCTGTTATACTCACTGTAATCCCTCTATTCGGCTTGTTGTCAGAGACGCCATCAGATCCCTGAAATGAGGACCCTCCAGATTGTTCCTAGAGAGGTCCAGTGTCCTCAGTGTCGGGTTATTTCTTATTCCAGATGCCAGGTGGGGGGCAGAAACTGCCTGTCAGGTGATTATCATGCAATCTGTAGAAAAAAGGAATGTTACCAGAAGGAAATGAACCCCCCCCCCCAGGAATGAATGGAACTATTCTCTACATGGATGGAACTCATTTCTCTTTATTGGAATCATTTATATTCGATCACTTTATAAATCTCCAGGAAATAGAATTTTATAAGACAAATGTTATGATGGAGTAGACCCCCCAATATTGTCCTCCATGTGTAGAGACGGTGATATCTCCATACACAGGATGAGCACAGAATACCACTGACATGACTCGTATTGTGCTATCATCTCCTTGTGTATGGAGCATGAATGGGAACAGCAGACAGTGTGAGGCCGGAATCAGCATTGCTAGTGATTGGACGGGAGGGATTGTATCTGATATTCTATTTATCTCTGCTGATCAGAGCTCATGTACTCATAGGACGTCATGGCGCTAGGTAACAAATGTTCAGTAATGGGGAGATCTTCCGGAACTGAATAGCACGCCAAGATGAAGAGAATTTGTTTGATGTTTGGATCACTCATTGCATTAAGATCAGATTCTCCATGTATGAGCATCTTTAATATCATCTATTTATACAGATACCAAAATAAATGTAGTGTTACTAAACCCCGGACCCTGCATTCACTATATCCCGCTCTCAGTGGGTGTCCCCCGGACCCTGCATTCACTATATCCGCTCTACCCCGGACACTGCATTCACTATATCCGCTCTCCCCGGACCCCGCATTCACTATATCTGCTCTCCCCAGACCCCGCATTCATTCACTATATCTTGTCTCCCCGGACCCCGCATTCAATATATCCGGTCTTCCACAGTACACAGAACATGGAAATGCAATTATTTTAGTAAATATAAACTGCTAAATACCTTTTCTCATCAGCAGTATTACTATAGCACTCTTTTGATTTCTATTAGTGTCCAGCAGAGCACTGGTTAAAGCTTATAGGAGGCGTTTTCTTTCTGCTCTAGGAGTATGCAGAAGACAGCCTGATCTGTGTCTGGAAAGGGCTGATTGGCCCTGTGCTGATCATATTCACCCTCCCAAGGAAAAAAAAAATAAACCCCTTTAGCAATACACACTAAACTGAGCATGTGCAAAATGCCTACAGATCAGTCTGTCTTATCAGAAGATAAGAGGTAGTCTCTTGAAAAAAAGGAGGAACAGAGCAGAAAGGATCAATCGGCCTTTTTATACACAATGCAGAGATTAACCCCTTAGGTTCCACAGTGAGTATAACAAGCATGCTTTACTGCATCTACAGACTGATTGTACTGTTGTGTGGGTTTAGTAACACTTTAATGTTTACATTTTATAGTCTATAGGGTCACCATGTTTACCATCTGATATTATGCTGTTTGTACAACTTTATATCATATGAGGACCTACCCAATGTATCCAGTCAGTTTGTATCCAATTAGGCAATGGAGGTAAAGAAGATTGTAAGATCAGACTGTACTGTGTGTGGGAGCTTTAAGTAAGCTACTACAGACTATACAATATTCTTTCCTTCCACTACGGGTGGAAAGAAAGACAATTGCTCAATCCCCCCCATCAACACAGTCAGAATGGATGGGGGAATCACTCCTGCCGCACAACTGTGTTCTGCCAACAGGAAGCCTTCCCTGCCAGCAGAACACTGATCACTGTTAGCTGCTATAGACCTCCAGCAGTGATCGAATGCAAAAAGTCCCCAGAGGACGGTTGTACTGAATGTGATTGACGGATCAACTTCAGTACAACCAGCCTGCCCATAGATGGGTCAGATCTCGGCTGGTCCTTACTAAACCTGTCCATATTTGATCCACTTATGGCCAGATGTATAAAAAGTCTAATTTATTGCTGATAACAGAGTTAGAGAAGATCCGAAGATTTAGACAATTGAATGTTAATCTGTCCCAGAATATGATTGTCTCAGTCAGTCCTGTTATACTCACTGTAATTCCTCTATCCGGCTTGTTGTCAGAGCCGCCATCAGATCCCTGAAATGAGGACCCTCCAGATTGTTCACAGACAGGTCCAGTGTCCTCAGTGTCGGGTTATTTCTTATTCCAGATGCCAGGTGGGGGCAGGAACTGTCTGTCAGGTGATTGGAGGACAATCTGTAGAAGAAGAGAAGAATGTTACCAGAAGGAAATGAATCCCCCCCCCCCCCCCCCCCCCCTCCTCTGAATGGAACTATTCTCTACATGGATGGAACTCATTTCTCTTTATTGGAATCATTTTTATTGGGATGATCACTTTACTTTATAAATCTCCAGGAAATAGAATTTTATGACAAATGTTATAATGGAGTAGACCCCCCAATATTGTCCTCCAGGTGTAGAGACGGTGATATCTCCATACACAGGATGAGCACAGAATACCACTGACATGACTCGTATTGTGCTATCATCTCCTTGTGTATGGAGCATGAATGGGATCAGCAGACAGTGTGAGGCCGGAATCAGCATTGCTAGTGATTGGACGGGAGGATTGTATCTGATATTCTATTTATCTCTGCTGATCAGAGCTCTGTACTCTAGGACGTCATGGCGCTAGGTAACAAATGTTCAGTAATGGAGAGAAGTTCCGGAACTGAATAGCACGCCAGATGAAGAGAATTTGTTTGATGTTCTGATCACTCATTGCATTAAGTTCAGATTCTCCCATACACCTCTTGAACACCACCAGTCCAGTCGACCAGCTGGATTGGAGTGGAGTCTCCCTCTGGTGGTGGCCAAGAGGTGTATGGGACACATGGAGTACTATGGCTGATGAATCCAGGTAGTGCCATGGAGACTGTATAGGCCGTGTGGAGATCTACAGGGGGGCCATTTCTCACCAGTTATTGGATTATATTATAGGCGTGATTATTTGGGATTGTTGGTAAGGGTACCCACTCCTTACTATAATGAGAAGTGTACACTGTGTTGGCTTGTGTTTGGGCACTGAAGAGTGATTCACACACACAGTGTTGTTTCACCGTTTCATTCACAGTTCTTTTTTACACTTTTTTCACTATTTTTCACTGCAAAGTTTTGATGGGATACTCACTCTGAGTGATGTCACATGTTTTATATGTAGATTATAAAAGATAATGCACTATGTGATGTTTTTCTTTTTTTGAGGGGACATTTATCGTGGAAATCGTTGGATTTATATTTCCTTTGGACACAATTTTTCACTGTGATTACACAGGAAGGCTATGGTTTATATTTTGTGTGACTTATTAGGGATTGGACTTCACTTGTAGTGTGTTATTGAGGAGTTTCCAACTATTTAGTAGTATTATCTGTATTATATTATTTTTACATACATCTTCAGGGGTGAAGGTGTTGATTGTGCTGTGGGGGAGTTGAATTTGTATATTTATTTAGGAAGTGGTTTTATTTAAATAATCCTGTTATACTCACTGTAATTCCTCTATCCGGCTTGTTGTCAGAGCCGCCATCAGATCCCTGAAATGAGGACCCTCCAGATTGTTCCAGACAGGTCCAGTGTCCTCAGTGTCGGGTTATTTCTTATTCCAGATGCCAGGTGGGGGCAGGAACTGTCTGTCAGTGAGTATAGGACAATCTGTAGAAGAAGAGAAGAATGTTACCAGAAGGAAATGAACCCCCCCCCTCCCCCCCAGAATGAATGGAACTATTCTCTACATGGATGGAACTCATTTCTCTTTATTGGAATCATTTATATTCCATCACTTTATAAATCTCCAGGAAATAGAATTTTATAAGACAAATGTTATAAATGGAGTAGACCCCCCAATATTGTCCTCCATGTGTAGAGACGGTGATATCTCCATACACAGGATGAGCACAGAATACCACTGACATGACTCGTATTGTGCAATCATCTCCTTGTGTATGGAGCATGAATGGGATCAGCAGACAGTGTGAGGCCAGAATCAGCATTGCTAGTGATTGGACGGGAGGATTGTATCTGATATTCTATTTCTCTCTCTGCTGATCAGAGCTCTGTACTCATAGGACGTCATGGCGCTAGGTAACAAATGTTCAGTAATGGGGAGATCTTCTGGAACTGAATAGAACGCCAGATGAAAAGAATTAGTTTGATGCTCTGATCACTCATTGCATTAAGATCAGATTCTCCCATGTATGAGCATCTTTAATGTCATCTATTTATACGGATACCAAACTAAATGTAGAGTGTTACTAAACCCCGAACCCTGCATTCACTATATCCACTCTCACTGGACCCTGCATTCACTATATGCACTCTCCCTGGACCCCGCATTCACTATATCCGCTCTCCCAGGACCTTGCATTCACTATATCCGCTCTCCCCGTACCCCCATTCACTATATATCCACTCTCCCTGGACCCCGCATTCACTATATGCACTCCCCTGGACCCTGCATTCACTATATCTGCTCTCCTCCCTGGACCCTGCATTCACTATATCCGCTCTCACTGGACCCTGCATTCACTATATCCACTCTCCCTGGACCCCGCATTCACTATATCCGCTCTCCCCGGACCTTGCATTCACTATATCCCCCCAACTCTCCCTCTCCCCGGACCCTGCATTCACTATATCCGCTCTCCCAAGACCCTGCATTCACTATATCTGCTCTCCCCGGACCCTGCATTCACTATATCCGCTCTCACTGGACCCTGCATTCACTATATCCGCTCTCCCCAGGACCTCGCATTCACTATATCCGCTCTCCCCGGAACCCGCATTCACTATATCCGCTCTCCCCGGACCCTGCATTCACTATTTCCGCTCTCCCCGGACCCTGCATTCACTATATCCGCTCTCCCCGGAACCCTGCATTCACTATATCCGCTCTTCCCGGACCCTGCATTCACTATTTCCGCTCTCCCCGGACCCCGCATTCACTATTCCTGCTCTCCATGGAACCCTGCGTTCACATATATCCATTCTCAAAGGACCCTCGCATTCACTATATCCGCTCTCCCCCGGACCCTGCATTCACTATATCCGGTCTCCCTGGACCCTGCATTCACTATATCCGCTCTCCCCGGACCCTGCATTCACTATATCCGGTCTCCCCGGACCCTGCATTCACTATATCCACTCTCCCTGGACCCTGCATTCACGATATCCGCTCTCAACGGACCCTGCATTCACTATATCTGCTCTCCCCGGACCTCGCATTTACTATAGCTGCTCTCCCCGGACCCCGCATTCACTATATCCAGTAGAACCCTGGACCCCGCATTCACTATATCTGCTCTCCCCGGACCCTGCATTCACTATATCCGCTCTCCACGGACCCCGCATTCACTATATCTGGTCTCCCCAGACCCTGCATTCAATATATCTGGTCTTCCACAGTACACACCACAAGGAAATGCAATTATTTTAGTAAATAAAAACTGCTAAATACCTTTTCTCATCAGCAGTATATAACAGTCTTTTGATTTCTATTAGTGTCCAGCAGAGCACTAGTTAAAGCTTGTAGGAGGCATTTTCTTTCTGCTCTAGGAGGATGCAGAACCCTTGATCTCTGTCTGAAAAGGGTTGATTGGCCCTGTGCTGATCATATTTACCCTCCCAAGGAAAAAAAAAAATAACCTCTTTAGCAATACACACTAAACTGAGCATGTGCAAAATGCCTACGGATCAGTCTGTCTTATCAGAAGATAAGAGGTGGTCTCTTGAAAAAAGGAGGAACAGAGCAGAAAGGATCAATCAGCCTTTTTCACAATGCAGAGGATTAACCCCTTAGGTTCCACAGTGAGTATCACAAGCATGCTTTACTGCATCTACAGACTGATTGTACTGTTGTGGGTTTAGTAACACTTTAATGTTTACATTTTATAGTCTATAGCAGTGATGGTGAACCTTTTTGAGCCCGAGTGCCCAAACTGCAACCCAAAACCAACTTATTTCTTTCAAAGTGCCAACACTGCAATGAAACCTGAATATCGAGCTTTTGGTTTAGAAAAAACAACTCGTACAGTAGTGCAAACTAATTAACAGCTTTTGTCTTAAAAGAAAAACACAATAACAGAGCTTTCAATTATACAGGAGATGACCAGAGACTGCGAACAGTACAGGAGATGACCAGAGACTGCTGCACAGTACAGGAGATGACCAGAGACTGCGGACAGTACAGGAGATGACCAGAGACTGCGGACAGTGTACAGGGATGACCAGAGACTGCGGACACAGTACAGGAGATGACCAGAGACTGCGGACAGTACAGGGATGACCAGAGACTGCGGACACAGTACAGGGATGACCAGAGACTGCAGACACAGTACAGGAGATGACCAGAGACTGCAGACAGTACAGGAGATGACCAGAGACTGCGGACAGTACAGGAGATGACCGGAGACTGCGGACACAGTACAGGAGATGACCGGAGACTGCGGACACAGTACAGGAGATGACCAGAGACTGTGGACACAGTACAGGAGCATGACCAGAGACTGCGAACAGTACAGGAGATGACCAGAGACTGCGGACAGTACAGGAGATGACCAGAGACTGCGGACAGTACAGGGATGACCAGGGACTGCGGACAGTACAGGAGATGACCAGAGACTGCGGAAAGCACAGGGATGACCAGAGACTGCTGGACACAGTACAGATGACTGCTGATCTTTGGGGAGGGAGGGGGAGCGGGTACCTGAATTTGACAGGTACCCGCTCTTACTTCCGCAGAGTTTTTTTTTTATCTTACCTGTTCCTTTATCCAGCCGCGCGCTGTCTTCCCCCTTCTGTAGTGTGGGCGCTCGTCGGACAGCCGGATGCCCAGTGCGCATGCGCGAGAAGCGCTGCGCTTTGTGATTGGTCCGGCGGCTTCTGGGATCTGTCATGTGTCCCAGGTACCGCCTTACCATTCACAAAGAGCACTGCTTCTTGCGCATGCGCACTTGGGACCCGGCAGATCTGTCACGCACACTACAGAAGCCGGGAAGACAGCGCGCCGCTGGATAGAGGGACAGGTATGGTCCACTGCAGAGCTGAGCGGCCGGCCCGGTATTCTGACACGGCAGCAGTGGAAATACCGGACCGGCCGCTCTAAAGGATATTCGCTCCATAAGACGCACTGACATTTTCCCCCCTTTTTTGGGGGAAAAAAAAAAAGTGCGTCTTATGGAGCGAAAAATACGGTATTCTCCTGGCGTGCCCACAGATAAGGCTCGGCGTGCCGGCTGTGACACGCGTGCCACGGGTTCGCCATCACTGGTCTATAGGGTCACCATGTTACCATCTGATATTATGCTGTTTGTACAACTTTATATCATATTAGGGACCTACCCAATGTATCCAGTCAGTTTGTATCCAATTAGGCAATGGAGGTAAAGAAGATTGTAAGATCAGATTGTACTGTGTGTGGGGAGCTTTAAGTAAGCTACAGACTATACAACATTCTTTCCTTCCACTACGGGTGGAAAGAAAGACAATTGCTCAATCCTCCCATCAACACAGTCAGAATGGATGGGGGAATCACTCCTGCCGCACAACTGTGTTCTGCCAACAGGAAGCCTTCCCTGCCAGCAGAACACTGATCACTGTTAGCTGCTATAGACCTCCAGCAGTGATCGAATGCAAAAAGTCCCAGAGGATGGTTGTACTGAATGTGATTGACGGATCAACTTCAGTACAACCAGCCTGCCCCATAGATGGGTCAGATCTCGGCTGGTCCTTACTAAACCTGTCCATATTTGATCCACTTATGGCCAGATGTAGAAAAAGTCTAATTTATTGCTGATAACAGAGTTAGAGAAGATCCGAAGATTTAGACAATTGAATGTTAATCTGTCCCAGAATATGATTGTCTCAGTCAGTCCTGTTATACTCACCGTAATTCCTCTATCCGGCTTGTTGTCAGAGCCGCCATCAGATCCCTGAAATGAGGACCCTCCAGATTGTTCCCAGACAGGTCCAGTGTCCTCAGTGTCGGGTTATTTCTTATTCCAGATGCCAGGTGGGGGCAGGAACTGTCTGTCAGGTGATTACCATCCAATCTGTAGAAGAAGAGAAGAATGTTACCAGAAGGAAATTAATCCCCCCCCCCCCCCCCCAGGAATGAATGGAACTATTCTCTACATGGATGGAACTCATTTCTCTTTATTGGAATCATTTATATTCGATCACTTTATAAATCTCCAGGAAATAGAATTTTATAAGACAAATGTTATAATGGAGTAGACCCCCCAATATTGTCCTCCATGTGTAGAGACGGTGATATCTCCATACACAGGATGAGCACAGAATACCACTGACATGACTCGTATTGTGCAATCATCTCCTTGTGTATGGAGCATGAATGGGATCAGCAGACAGTGTGAGGCCGGCATCAGCATTGCTAGTGATTGGACGGGAGGATTGTATCTGATATTCTATTTATCTCTGCTGAGGGGGGCAGCCGATGCAGTTCGCCCCATGCGCAACATTTAAAGGAGACCAAAAATTAGTCCCTGGCCAGCGTCCGGGTGGGGTGGCATTGCTCGGGCTGCAGAGACCCAAGGGCAGCACATTACTCTCACCATTCAGAGCAGTTTCTTGCCGGTGACACAGGGCAGAGTTGGGGGGAAATAGGAGGTGGGGGAGGCCATTATCTCTGGAAGTGGAGGCAGCAGCTTGTTCCTGGCCATCGTGTGGTGAGCAGTACTGAGCAGGTCTGTGCAACTGCAACATACAAATAATGACAGGAGTATAATGGGGGGTGGGGGTGGGGGCAGGGACCCCACGCAACCCTATCACCTGTCATAGAGGGATCCAATTCTCCATCCCTAGCTATGTCATCCTGGACATCCCAGTACACTTTTCAGTTTTTCAGTCCAGTCATCTCCAGGGAGGCTCAGCACCACACACCATTCTGGCATTTCTCCTCTTGGTACCATGCAGTGATCTGCGTGGGTTCCATGCTTTCTTCCTGGGGTTCACAGACTATCTGGCCAGGGAAATCCCGGACAAGCCCCACACAGTATCACTACCCCCTTAGGAGTTGCTGAATTGTTTTCAGGTTCCCTGTGGATCTGGACCCCACTCTGAAAGCCCAACCCCCGCTGACATCACAGTACACTCTTAACTGAAATAAATCACCACCAGAAAGTGAATTCTCACACCCGATTGAAGTAAACTAGTAAGAGGTTTATAGCAAACTTCAATATGGCTTGGTTACACAGCATGAACAGAATTAGAATGTGTAAAATCAATTGTTACTTGTGTTGATTTGAACTTAAGGAAAACTAACCCACTAGTTTTCAGAAACTAACCCAATACCCTCAA
>CATNWA010003676.1:0-17453 GCA_951230385.1 Staurois parvus | reverse complement strand
GGGTTTTCCCTTTCGGGTCTCTCCACTGGGTGTTTTTAAATTTTTTTGACATGGGGTTTGCTGCAAGATAAGGGGCCTCACATAGCGCTGCGGGCCCCCCAAATATCCATGGGCCCCTATATACCGCCTCCTCATGCCCGCCAATCCAGAGTCTCTCAGGGTTCCCTGTACGGCCTCCCATTGCGCTGCCCATCGCCAACCTGCTGCCATGTGCCACTTTCGGTCCTTCACACTGCTGGTGTTTTAATTTTTTGACATGGGGTCGGGCAGATTAGGGGCCTTTCCCTTTGCTGCTGCCAGACATGTAATTGCCAGGGCCCCCGTACCGACTCCTCTGTGTACGTTGAAAAAGGTGAATTAAACCCACATATTTTAGACTGCTTTACAACAGCAAAAGGGCCATCCAGATTTCCTGATGTTAAAAGCAAAAGGTACTCCCGTGTAACTTAAAATTCAGTCATTGTCACTCATGGGGTGACAACCCGCGCTTGCTCGGCCCTTGAGGGGGCCACGCTATTCGTGATCGGGAGGACAGGGATCAAAGAGGTCAAAAGGGCCATGGGCCCCCGTACCGGCCTGTTTCACCTGATGCTGGTCCCACAGTGTACCGGGGCCCTGTACGGGCCTCCCTGCTTCCCACCTGCCCCTGTCCTCTTTTTAAACTCCCCCACACTCCTGCGTTGTCCATTTTGTCATAGGTTCTGGCGATTAGCGCCTCCCATAGTGCCGCCAGGCCCCTTATCCGGCCATGGCCCCCCGTACCGCTGGTCCACGCGGGGCTTGGGCTTGGCAGTTGTTTTTGGGGACTTGGGGGTCTTGGTACAGGCCATCCCATTGCTCATCCCGACTCTGCCATGTGCCACTTGAAATCTCTTCACACTCAACTAATCCTGCGTTGTCCATTTTGTCATAGGTGCCTGGCAGATTTACGCAGCCCATATGATGCCCAGCCAGCCCCATAATCGCCATGGGCCCCCCCGTACCTCCTGTCACCTGCTGCTAAGTCCCACAGTGTGACCTGGGTCCCTGTACGCCTCCCATTTGCTTCCACTCTGCCATTGGCCACGTTGAACTATCTCCGCCATAACTCCTGCCGGTGTCCATTTGTCATAGGTTTCCTGATGCATGATTACAAAATGAGAGCGGCGTTAACATAGGTGCCAACGCTAAGCCCCATATCGGCGCAAGATTGGGCCCCCCGGTCCCTGCCTGGTCACTAGGTCTGCTGCTGCGGGCCCGCACAGTGATGACCTGGGACCCCTTTAGCCGGCGCCTCACCATTTGGCGCCCACATCTGGCCATGTGCCACTTTCAGGTTCTCCTCACGCTCCTGCTGGTTTCCATTTTGTCATAGGTTTGCTGTATGGTCCTCCCATTGCTGCTGCCTCCACCGCCACACTGTGGCTCCAAACAATGTTTTGGCCCCGTGACTGGCCAAAGTAGTGAAGTGTGCAGTGATTCTAAGATCGACGGCACTCATCTGCATGTCATACTGACAGACCGTATTATTTCTCTTCCCCAGCAGACTCCAAGGGCATTGAAATTTAAAGGTTTACAGTGTTCTGCACTAATATTAAGTCTCTCTGAAGCCTAGAAAAACACCCTTTTTTAAGTTAAATTCACAGCGAATTTATTCGACTCGAATCGAATATTGTCCACGAATTCGCCGAATCAGTCGAATCGAATTTTTCATTTCTTCGCTCATCTCTAGTCACCAGTATCAATTGTGCAATAATGCAGCTGAAGGTTGCATCATCATTTTGAATGGCTTACGTCATTAGATGGGTGAATATATCATGGAAACTAGAGCCAATCAACATTTTTTAGGGTCATTTTTGGTTTTCAGCACCCCAAAAATTATGTAAGATAAGCTAATTTTATGCCCAAAACTTTTTACCTGTTGAACAGTGTAATCGATGCATAACCTGCAGTGAAATTCGACAAGAGAAGCATCTTTCATTGCAGCACTGATTATGAAGTGAAGCCGGCTGTCCGAGGATGGGTTCAGGCATCCTGGACAAATCATTCTATGTCAATATCTATCCAGGCATTAGTTACAGTTGTGCTCAAAAGTTTGCATACCCTGTGAAAATTGTGAAAGAAGCTTTTACTGCACCAATGCCACAAAAAACCTGGTTAAAATATGCCTGACAACACCTTGACATGCTTAACCGGGCCTTTTTGTGTCATTGATGCAGTAAAAGCTTCTTTCTGGCACCGATCCACCAGGCAGCTCATTTTTTGTTCAAGTAACACCGTATTGTACTTCCTTCAAAACAACCCACATTGTCACGGTCTAGGTCAGGTTCAGAGGCCAATTGCTACAGCAGTTGTAAGGCTTACCTGAAACCAGCAGGATAGGGTACACCAGCGGTCACCCTCGGGAATGACGCTAGGACTCACCCTAGAGGTGCGGGTCTAAAGTATCCACCAGTCTTCACCAGAGCTCCTAATGGTGGGAGATGGATTTGGTCTGCGTGTTAATACCAGGTCGCAGATCTCAGGATCACCCCACCAGGGAATGAGAAAGCTGGAAATCAAGAGCGGATCAAACAGTTTAGGGATAAGACAAAAGCAAAGTCAGTCACAAGCCAAAAGTCGGGTCACACAATGATATAGCCGGCAGCAGTAAGGGATGCGCTTAGATATTGGCTGGGAAGGCACAATAATCTGGTAAGGAGGAAGTTCATGGACATGGCTAATTTATAGGAAGTTCATGGGAGGAGCAAGGAGTTCAAGGTTCAAGACAAACAGGGCCCAAGGCAGGATCATCCAAAATTTTTCAAGGGAGCTGTCCAGCATTCCAGGTAGGTCAGTGAGAAGAGTTACTGCCTGACACAATAGAAGTCCCAGGTTCAAGTCCAGGCCCTGACACACACTGTCTTTTTCCAGAGCAGCCTGTATTTTTCTTGTGGGTATCTGTGGGGGGGGGGGGGGGGTACCCTTTGTATCACAAACAATTCCTCTGGCAGTTATGGCTGCAATCTTTCTTGGTGTACCTGACCTTGGCTTGGTATCAAAACATCCCAGAATTTTCCACTTCTTAATAGGTGATTTAACAGTACTGATTGGCATATTCAAGGCTTTGGATATTTTTTTATGTCCTTTTCCATCTTTATAAAGTTCCATTACCTTATTATGCAGGACTTTTGACAGTTCTTTTCTGATCCCCATGGCTCAGTATCTAGCCTAGTCAGTGCTTCCATGTAAGAGCTAACAAACTCATTGACTATTTATACACTGACACTAATTGCAATTTAAAAAGCCACAGATGGGGGACATTAAACCTCTAATTGGCATTTTAAACCCGTGTGTGTGTCCCCTTGTGTGTCTGTACCAAGGCCCAACATTCCAGGGTATGTAAACTTTTTATCCGGGCCATTTGGGTGATTTCAGTTATCATTATTATTTAAAAAGGAGCCAAACAACTATTAAAAAATAAATGGCTTCATATGATCATCGTCCTTCAATAAAAGAGCATTTTTTGGCATGACCAGTCATATTTTCGATATCAATGCCAAAATTTCACAATTTCTGCCAGGGGATGCAAACTTCTGAGCACAACTGTAAAAGCTGGGGATAAGTGTAACCCCCCCCCCCTAAATGTAGCAGGGGAGTATGTCGAAAAATAAGTGCAGTTTCCACTTGAAATTTGTTCTTTTATTATATAAACTCAAAGTTCCCAGTTTGACTTGGACGCCCTTTGTATTATGGTACATAAAAAAATTGCAACTATCAGCGGTTTATTCTCTAGGGTCTCTGCTTTCAAAAAATATATATTTTTTTGGCGGGGGGGGGGGGGAGGGGGGGGGGGGGGGGGGGGGGGGGGGGGGGGGGGGGCGGGGGGGGTACAGAAAAAAAATGCAGATTATAATGTATGCAAAATATTTAAAAAAGTGGTTAAAAAATGTCTCAGAGTGAGCAGAAACTGGCAGGGTTGTTAGATATTTGTTAAACATTTATTCACACAAAAGATACACAAAAAAACCTTTGTACTGCAAAAAAAAGCAAAAATAGAGCTATTTACACAACTTCATTGAGTTTTTCTTGTAAACAATATAGTAATTATCTAGACTATACAATGACCTTATCAAAAGATTTATATTCGTAGAAACCGAACGAGAACTAAGGATTCGTATTAGGGAGCATTTCTGCAATATTTTAAAGGGGAGTGAAAGTAATCCACCGTCTAAACACTATAAGGAATTCCATAACCACAGCCTGAATGTTACAATGTTTTGGAGAATAGAGACAGTCGGGCAAGACTGGGGTGAAAATGATATAATAAATAAATATAAATACAGTCATGGCCGAAATTGTTGGCACCCTTGATATTTTTCCTGAAAATCAAGTATTTCACACAAAAAAGGTATTGCATTAACACATGTTTTGCTATACACATGTTTATTCCCTTTGTATGTATTGGAACAAATATAAAAACAGAGGCAGAAAAGCAAATATGACATAATGTCACACAAAACCCCAAAAATGGCTGGACAAAAGTATTGGCACCCTTAACTTAATATTTGGTTGCACACCCTTTGGAAAACATAACTGAAATCAGTCGCTTCCTATAACCATCAATAAGCTTCTGACACCTCTCACACCCGGAATTTTGGACCACTCTTCCTTTGCAAACAGCTCCAGGTCTCTCTTATTGAAGGAGGACACACCTTTTCCCAACAGCAATTTTAAGATCTCTCCACAGGTGTTCAATGGGATTTAGATCTGGGCTCATTGCTGGCCACTTCAGAACTCTCCAGCGCTTCTTTGCCATCCATTTCTGAGTGCTTTTTGACGTATGTTTGGGGGTCATTGTCCTGCTGGAAGACCCAGGATCTTGGACGCAAACCCAGCTTTCTGACACTGGGCCCTACAGTGCGACCCAAAATCCTTTGGTAATCCTCAGATTTCATGATGCCTTGCACACAGTCAAGGCACCCAGTGCCAGAGGCAGCAAAACAACCCCAAAACATCATTGAACCTCCACCATATTTTACCGTAGGTACTGTGTTTTGTTCTTTGTAGGCCTCATTCCGTTTTCGGTAAACAGTAGAATGATGTGCTTTACCGAAAAGCTCTATCTTGGTCTCATCTGTCCACAAGACGTTTTCCCAGAAGGCTTTTGGCTTACTCAAGTACATTTTGGCAAACTGTAGTCTTGCTTTTTTATGTCTCTGTGTCAGCAGTGGGGTCCTCCTGGGTCTCCTGCCATAGCGTTTCATTTCATTTAAATGTCGACGGATAGTTCGCGCTGACACTGATGCTCCCTGAGCCTGCAGGACAGCTTGAATGTCTTTGGAACATGTTGGGGCTGCTTATCCACCATCCGGACTATTCTCTGCGTTGCAATCTTTCATCAATTTTCCTCATCCGTCCACGACCAGGGAGATTAGCTACAGTGCCATGGGTTGCAAACTTCTTGATAATGTTGCGCACTGTGGACAAAGGCAAATCTAGTTCTCTGGAGATGGACTTGTAACCTTGAGATTGTTGATATTTTGCCACAATTTTGGTTCTCAGGTCCTCAGACAGTTCTCGTCTCCTCTTTCTGTTGTCCATGCTTAGTGTGGCACAGACAGACACACAATGCAAAGGTTAAGTGAACGTCTCTCCTTTTTATCTGCTTTCAGGTGTGATTTCTATATTGCCCACACCTGTTACTTGCCCCAGGTGAGTTTTAAAGGAGCATCACATGCTTGTAACATTCTTATTTATCCGCAGTTGTGAAAGGGTGCCAATACTTTTGTCCAGCCCATTTTTGGAGGTTTGTGTGACATTATGTCGAATTTGCTTTCTTTCCTCCCTTTTTTTGTTTTGTCCCAATACACACAAAGGGAATAAACATGTGTATAGCAAAACATGTGTTAATGCAATACGTTTCGTGAGAAATACATGATTTCCTGGAGAAATATCAAGGGTGCCAACAATTTCGGCATGACTGTATATATATACATATATATATATATATATATATATATATATATATATATACACACACACACAAACCTATATTGCCAGAAGTATGGGGCCCACCGTCCAAATCATATGATTTAGGTGTTCCAATCCCCTCCATGGACACAGGTGTATACAATCCATCCCCTAGGCATGCAGACTGCTTCTACAAACATTGGTGAAAGAATGGGTCGCTCTCAGGAGCTCAGTGACTCCAAGCGTGGTCCCGTGATAGGTGGCCACCTGGGCAATAAGTCCATCCGTGACATTTCCTGGCTACTAAATATTCCACGCTCAACTGTTAGTGGGATATTATAACAAAGTGGAAGCCACTGGGAACAACAGCAACTCAGCCACCAAGTGGTAGGCCCACGTCACATGACAGGGCGGGGTTGTCAGCGCATGCTGAAGCGCACAGTGCGCAGAAGTCGCCAACTGTCTGCAGAGTCAATAGCTAAAGACCTCCAAACTTGGTGTGGCCTTCAGATTAGCACAACAACAGTGCGTAGAGAGCTTCATGGAATGGGTTTCCATGGCCGAGCAGCTGCATCCAAGCCTTACATCACCAAGTGCAATGCAAAGCATTGAGTACAGTGGTGCAAAGCATCGGATGCCGTGGTGTAAAGCACGCCACCACTGGACTCTAGAGCAGAGGAGAACGTATTCTCTGGAGTGACCAATCACGCTTCTCTGTCTGGCAATTCGATGGATGTGTCTGGGTTTGGCGGTTGCCAGGATAACGGTACTTGCCTGACTACATTGTGCCAAGTGTAAAGTTTGGTGGAGGGGGGATTATGGTGGGGGTTGTTTTTCAGGGTTTGGACTTGGCCCCTTAGTTCCAGTGAAGAGAACTCTTAAGGCATCAGCATACCAAGACATTTTGGACAATTTCATGCTCCCATCTTTGTTGGAAAAGTTTAAGGATGGCCCCTTCCTGTTGCAAATGCACTTTTGGAAGAATGGTCAAATCTTCCCATAGACACCCTCCTAAACCTTGTGGACGGCCTTCCCAGATGAGGTGAAGCTGTTATAGCTGCAAAGGGCGGGGCCAATTCAATATTGAACCCTACGGACTAAGACTGGGGGGCCATTAAAGTTCATGTGTGTGCAAAGGCAGGCGGCCCAATACCTTTGGCAATAATGTGTATGTGTGTATATTTATATATATATATATTATTTATTTTTTATATATATATAGTATATATATACTGTATATACATATATATTGCTCAAAAAAAATTAAAGGAGCATGTTTTAATCAGAGTATAGCATCATATCAATGAAACTCCTGGGAAATTGATCTGGTCAGGTAAGTAGCAGAGGGGGTTGTTAATTAGTTTCAGCTGCTTTGGTGGTAATGAAATTAACAACAGGTGCACTAGATGGGCAACAATGAGATGACCCCCAAGACAGGAATGGTTTAACAGGTGGAGGCCACTGACATTTTTTTTCCCTACTCATATTTTATGACTGTTTTTAACTAGTTTTTGGCTAGGGTCAGTGTCACTACTGGTAGCATGAGATACATGGACCCAACCGAGGATGCACAAGCAGTCCAACTGCTCCAGGATGGCACATCAATACGTGTCATTAACAGAAGGTTTTCTATGTCTCCCAACACAGTCTAAAGAGCATGGAGGAGATTCCAGGAGACAGGCAGTTACTCTAGGAGAGCTGGGACAGGGCCGTAGAAGGTCCTTAACTCATCAGCAGGACCGGTATTTGCTCCTTTGTGCGAGGAGGAAAAGGATGAGCGCTGCCAGAGCCCTACAAAATGACCTCCAGCAGGTCACTGGTGTGAATGTCTCTGACCAAACAATCAGAAACAGACTTCATGAGGGTGGCCTGAGGGCTCGACGTCCTCTAGTGGCCCTGTGCTCACTGCCCGGCACCATAGAGCTCAATTGGCATTTCCCATTGAACACCAGAATTGGCCGGTCCACCACTGGCACCCTGTGCTTTTCACAGATGAGAGCAGGTTCACCCTGAGCACATGTGACAGACGTGAAAGGGTCTGGAGAAGCCGTGGAGAATGTTCTGCTGCCTGTAACATCATTCAGCATGACTGTTTTGGTGGTGGGTCAGTGATGGTCTGGGGAGGTATATCCATGGAGGGATGCACAGACCTCTACAGGCTAGACCAGGGGTGGGCAAATTTTTTGACTTGAGGGCCGCAATGGGTTCATATATTGGACCCGGGGGCCGGACCAAGAGTAGATGAATGATGTGTATGTGTCATCCATAGTAAGTATAGTAATATTCCCCCATAGTAAGCATAGTAATTCATCCCCCATATAGTAATTCATCCCCCATATAGTAATTCATCCCCCCATATAGTAATTCATCCCCCATATAGTAATTCGTCCCCCATATAGTAATTCGTCCCCCATAGTAATTCATCCCCCATATAGCAATTCATCCCCCATATAGTAATTCATCCCCCATATAGCAATTCATCCCCCATATAGTAATTCATCCCCCATATAGTAATTCATCCCCCATATTAATTCATCCCCCATATAGTAATTCATTCCCCATATAGTAAGTCCCCCATATAGTAATTCATTCCCCCTATAGTAAGTCCTCCATATAGTAATTCATCCCCCATATAGTAAGTCCTCCATATAGTAATTCATCCCCCATATAGTAAGTCCCCCATATAGTAATTCATCCCCCATATAGTAATTCATCCCCCATATTAATTCATCCCCCATATAGTAATTCATTCCCCATATAGTAAGTCCCCCATATAGTAATTCATTCCCCCTATAGTAAGTCCTCCATATAGTAATTCATTCCCCATATAGTAAGTCCTCCATATAGTAATTCATCCCCCATATAGTAATTCATTCCCATATAGTAAGTCCTCCATATAGTAATTCATCCCCCATATAGTAAGTCCCCCCCCATATAGTAATTCATCCCCCATATAGTAAGTCCCCCATATAGTAATTCATTCCCCATATAGTAAGTCCCCCATATAGTAATTCATTCCCCATATAGTAAGTCCCCCATATAGTAAGTCCCCCCTGTGTCAATTCACTTACCTTTGCTCCGCGCGTTCCTCTCGTATTCCCGCGCCGTTCTGGTCTTCAGGGAGGACTGTGAGAGGAAAAGAGTTCCTCACGCTGCCCCGCTACATCCTGGCTTCCCCGCCTACTTCCTGACAGCTGCAGAGTCCTGACGCCCGAGAGGAGGGAGGGGGCGGCCATCCGAGAGGAGGGGAGGGGAGGCCGCCCGCCCGCCCGAGAGGAGGGAGGGGAGCGGGCGCCCGGCACACAGGAGAGCCGCATCTAAATTTGTAAAGAGCTGCAGCTTGCCGACCACTGGCCTTGCGGGAGCCTAGCTCCGCGGGCCGGATTAAAAGGTCCGCCGGGCCGTATACGGCCCGCGGGCCGTAGTTTGCCCATTGCTGGGCTAGACAATGGCACCCTGACTGCCATTAGGTATTTTAGCAAAATGGACTCGCCTGCTGCATAATTTTTTCACTTTGATTTTTGCGGTGTCTTTGATTTCAGTCCTCTGTAGGTCGATCATTTTCATTTCCATCAAAGGATGGGGCGTCCTTACATTTCTAACACATTGCCCCATCCATATCAGTATAGAGATATAGCAGGAGATTTTTCCCCATTGAGATCTGATGTGCTTTCAAAGTATTCCTTTCATTTTTTTTAGCTGTATATATATATATATATATTTTTTTTTTTGCCAAAAAATGAATCTAAATGGATTTTTGAGCTAAATACAATCCCTACACAGTCATAATGGCAGTTTATTGACTTCTCAGCAGTTGAAGACCTCTCTGCCCCGCCCTTCTCCCATGCCGCCATCATGAAACAACATTCTCTCCACACCTGTGCAGTTTTCGGCTCCTCTATTGAACTTTGTACCAACAACCTTTATCAAAGAGAGCTGCAGGTGCCGCCCATACAATGTACTCCTCCTCCAGTCATTAACCCTTAAACCACTGTGCATTTTTTAAAACAAACTTGTTTATTTCGTACGTGTCCATACCATATGTAGTTGTGTATTATTTATGTATATATATATATATATATATATATATTGGATTTTCACACATTTTAAATGTCTTCTGTTCTGTTTCCTCCCTTTAACACAAAAATATTTTGTTACTATGCCTAAATGCCTTCCCTTTTCCGTCTTTGCTTCTTGTTACTTATTTCATGGTGTATTTATCAGGATGATGTATCCTTGTCATTCTATCTTCTAGCTGTATATACTTTTTTATATCTCTGATACATTTAAGATGTTTTTTTCCCAAAGTGATTGTTTGTATGATCTGTGTTCCTGACAACACATGGGCAGACGTCAGGCTAATTTCTATAGAAAATGAGAATTCTATACATTGTACAATATGTTACGCTGAACAATCTCTCTGCTCAGCACATGAAGACTTACATCACATCCTAACATACTAAATGTAAGCAACATACTACAGGATTACAGCGCTACATAATCATACAAAATATATTGCAGAGTTTACTGAATCTGGAACAACTTCTAGATTTCATTTTCAAAGATTAACTGGACAAGCTGAAGATAGAAGCCAATTGGTTGCCATGCACAGCTGCTCCAGTCTTAATTCCTCTCCTAGTATCCTTCACAGGGGGCGGAGCTGATAATTAATTACAATGTATCACTTATAACTAATCAGCCTCTATCTCCAGCCCACTCAATTAAGTTTTGAAAATAGAAAAATGGAAACTGATTGGTTGCCATGGACAGCTACTCCATATCCTATCTGCTCCAGTCTTAGTAAGTATCCTTTCGGGGTACCTACCTCCTACTCCATGAATGTGTTTGCTCTCAGCAGTTCCTTGGTTGTCTCCTCGGTGCTGATAATGTGATCAGGTTTTACCAGACGTATAAAGGGAGTTTGGCAGGACAGGTTTTCCTGGATTCAAACAATTTACAGTAAATGAAAAGAATGCTGAATGCTGCATTCACTTTCATTATCTTTCACTCTACTATACTACACTTTATCATATTTAATATAAAAATGTGCCCTATTAGTGCACTTGCCACAGGAACAATTGGGTGCTTTTGGTGATACTTTTTTTATTTGCACCAACATACAATTTTCCAGGACAAGTTTTTTGGGGGAAAGCAGCAATGCAGTGCATCGTGCATGCTACATCATAGGGTGGCTGTGGCCAAAGTGCACAGTGGAGGGTTTTAAAGGAGTATTGTTAAATAAAACCAGGATTCCATAACACAGAATGCAGAGTTTAGAAGTGCACTACTTACAAAGTGCAGGGTCCAGGAGTGCATATCTCACAACAGGCCAGTTTGAAATCCAAAAATTACTTTCCCCCTCTTCACCCCTCTGTCCACAACTGACATCTGCACCCTTGTCCAAAGCCCACCACTAAACTCCAGTCCAAAGCTCACCTCTACATCACATCATCCACAGCTCATCTCTTCACTTCCCATCCACAACCTACCTCCATCATCCACAACTGTCTCAGCTCACCTCCGCACCCTCTGTTCCAACTTCACCTTTTCACCCCCTGTACACAGCTCATCTCTTTACAACTTATCTCTGCATCCCCATCCACAGCTGTCCACAGCTCACCTCTCCACCCCCTGCCCACAGCTCACCTCTGCACCCCCTGTCCACAGCTCACCTCTGCACTCCCTGCCCACAGCTCACCTCTGCACCCTGTGCACAGCTCACCTTTGCACCCCTGGCCCCAACTAAGCTCACCTCTGCATCCCCTGTCCACAGCTCACCTCTGCACCCCTGTCCACAGCTCACCTCTGCACTCCCTGCCCACAGCTCACCTCTGCACCCCCTGTCCACAGCTCACCTCTCCACCCCCTGCCCACAGCTCACCTCTGCACTCCCTGCCCACAGCTCACCTCTGCACCCCTGTGCACAGCTCACCTTTGCACCCCTGGCCCCAACTAAGCTCCCCTCTGCATCCCCTGGCCTCAGCTAAGCTCCCCTCTGCATCCCCTGGCCCCAACTAACTAAGCTCATCTCTGCATCCTCTGGCCCCACATCCCCTGATGCAGAGGTGAGCTGCAGACAGGGGGGTGCAAAGGTGAGCTACATATGGGAGGTTCAGAGGTAAGCTGTGGACAGAGAGTGCATTGGTAAGCTGTGGAATGGGGGTGCAGAGGTGAAGTGCATACAGTTGTAGATGAGGGTGCAGAGGTAAGTTGTGGAGGGAAGTGTAGAGATGAGCAGCACAGTGGCTAAATGGTTAGCACTTTCGCCTGGCAGTGCTAGGGTCGTTCAAATCCCCAACTATGGCACCACCTGCCTGGAGTTTGCATGTTCTCCCTGTGCCTGTGTGGGTTTCCTCTGGGTACTCTGGTTGCCTCCCACACTCCAAAAACATGCTGGGAGGTGAATTGGTTCCTGTCTAAATTGGCCCTAGTATGTGTATGTATGAATGTGAGTTAGGGACCTTAGATTGTACACCCCTTGAGGGTTAGGGACTGATGTGAACGTACAATATATGTGTAAAGCGCTACGTAAATTGACGGCACTATATAAGTACCTGAAATAAATAAATAAATAGATGAGCTGTGGATGGCAGGGTGCAGAGGTGAACTGTGGACGGGGGGTGCAAAGGTGAGGTGAGTGAACAGGGGGTGCAGAGGTAAGCTATGGAGGGAAGTGTGGTGATGAGCTGTGGGTGGCAGGGTGCAGAGGTGAGCTGTGGACAGGGGATGCAAAGGTGAGCTGCAGGCAGTTGTGCCAAGTGTAAAGTTTGGTGGAGGGGGGATTATGGTGTGGGGATGTTTTTCAGGGGTTGGGCTTGGCCCCCTAGTTCCAGTGAAGAGAACTCGTAAGGCATCAGCATACCAAGACATTTTGGACAATTTCATGCTCCCAACTTTGTGGGAAACAGTTTGGGGATGGCCCCTTCCTGTTCCAAATCCACTTCTGGAAGAATGGTCAATCCTTCCCATAGACACCCTCCTAAACCTTGTGGACGGCCTTCCCAGATGAGGTGAAGCTGTTCTAGCTGCAAAGGGCGGGGCCAACTCAATATTGAACCCTACGGATTAAGACTGGGGAGCCATTAAAGCTCATGTGTGTGTGTAAAGGCAGGCGTCCCAGTACCTTTGGCAATAGTGTGTGTGTGTGTATATAAAATCTCAAAAAAAGTAAAGGAGCATGTTTTAATCAGAGTATAGAATCATATCAGTGAAACTCCTTGGATATTGATCTGGTCAGGTAAGTAGCAGAGGGGGTTGTTAATCAGTTTCAGCTGCTTTGGTGGTAATGAAATTAACAACAGGTGCACTAGATGAGCAACAATGAGACAACCCCCAAAACAGGAATGGTTTTTAACAGGTGGAGGCCACTGACATTTTTTTACCTACTCATATTTTCTGACTGTTTTTTTCACTAGTTTTGCATTTGGCTCGGATCAGTGTCACTACTGGTAGCATGAGGTAATACCTGGACCCAACTGAAGATGCACAAGCAGTCCAACTGCTCCAGGATGGCACATCATTACATGCCATTGACAGAAGGTTTGCTGTGTCTCCCAGCACAGGCTCAAGAGCATGGAGCAGATTCCAGGAGACAGGCAGTTACTCTAGGAGAGCTGGACAGGGCCGTAGAAGGTCCTTAACTCATCAGCAGGACCGGTATCTGCTCCTTTGTGCAAGGAGGAACAGGATGAGCGCTGCCAGAGCCCTACAAAATGACCTCCAGCAGGCCACTGGTGTGAATGTCTCTGACCAAACAATCAGAAACAGACTTCATGAGGGTGGCCTGAGGGCCCGACGTCCTCTAGTGGCCCCTGTGCTCACTGCCCGGCACCATAGAGCTCGATTGGCATTTGCCATTGAACACCAGAATTGACGGGTCCGCCACTGGCGCCCTGTGCTTTTCACAGATGAGAGCATGTTCACCCTGAGCACATGTGACAGACGTGAAAGGGTCTGGAGAAGCCGTGGAGAATGTTCTGCTGCCTGTAACATCATTCAGCATGACTGTTTTGGTGGTGGGTCAGTGATGGTCTGGGGGGGCATCTCCATGGAGAGACACACAGACCTCTACAGGCTAGACAATGGCACCCTGACTGCCATTAGGTATGGGGATGAAATCCTTGGACCCATTGTCAGACCCTACACTGGTGCAGTGGTTTCTGCGTTCCTCCTGGTGCACGACAATGCCTGGCTTCATGTGGTGAGAGTTTGCTGGCAGTTCTTGGTGGATGAAGGAATTGATAACATTGATAACATCGCCCTCATGCTCACCTGCCCTAAATCCAATAGAACACCTCTGGGATGTCATGTTTTGGTCCATCCGGCGCCGCCAGGTTGCACCTCAGACTGTCCAGGAGCTCAGTGATTCCCTGGTCCAGATCTGGGAGGAAATCCCCCAGGACACCATCCACCCTCTCATTAGGAGCCTCCCCCGACGTTGTCAGGCATGCATACAAGCATGTGAGGGGCATACAAACTACTGAGGACCATTCTGAGTTGCTGCAATGACATTTTAGCAAAATGGACTCGCCTGCTGCATCATTTTTGTCACTTTGATTTTCGGGTTGTCTTTGAATTCAGTCCTCTGTAGGTCGATCATTTTCATTTCCACCAAATGATGGGGCGTCCTTACGTTCCTCACCCATCACCCCGTCCATGTCAGTATAAAGATCCAGCAGGAGATTTTTCTCTATTGAGATCTGATGGGTTTTCAAAGTCTTCCTTTCATTTTTTTTTTTAGCTGTATATATATATATATATATTTATACACACACACACATACATATACATACATACACACACATATGCATGAAGATTACTATAGAGGGGGTCCGGCTGATGACATCTGTGTTTTGCAAAGCTAGCTACCTATACGAGGGCGGGGGAAGGGGAGGGGGGGATGTGCAATGGTAAGCTGCAGTCAAGATTTGCATCTCACCTCTGCACCCTCCACTGCTCTCATATGGTTAGCTAGCTTTGCAACACACAGGTGTCACCAGCTCCAGTTTTGGTTCCTATTCTCCCACACATTGCACCAAGCGCACTCATCCCCTGCTCCACCTCTTCCCCACTGGCTGGTGATCACCCCTGGGGCATCGGCTTCCATGCATTAGGCTGCAGGAGGAGATGCCCCTCACAAGAGGGACTGTTACTTGCAAACACAAAAACCGCTTCTGTGTTTATAGGAGACAGTAGATATTGGTGAGCACTGGGCCAGTGCCGGAGGTGGCAGAATGGAGTTCCACCACGTTCCTGCTGAGAAAAAGCCCTGGATTTAGGCTATTATCTTTTGTGTCCAATAGAACGATCATTCTTCAGCCTGAGAATGAGAATATCATATTGAAAATGAAGAGGTTACTCGACTTATGGAAACTCTCCTACAACAGAATACACCTTCAGAAGGGATGTCATGTATTGTAATGTATTCTTTTACTTCTGGGCATGCGTAGTTTTACTCCTCCAGTTGTTTTCGGAACGAATACTGTCCTGATTCAATGAAAATCGTACGAGAAAATGTTTTGTTTTTGTCCCTTTGGATAATTTTGGATACACTGTTGTGATCAGCTCTCGAAAGCTGTGTACTAATAACCTGATTATCATACGATCACTGCAAAAGCGGTATTTTTTCACCAATTTGTGTGGACTTGGCTTTAGTTCCTATGTTTTCCTTTCCTGAATAGTTTTAAAATTCCATTTAAGAACTAAGACATTAAAAAGTGTAACTTTACTTTTGTTGAGAAAAAACATTTCCCTCTGGGTGATCTCTGTACATTGCAGGGATTGTAACACGCTTTGTTGCAGATTCCTACCTTTTGTTATTCTGAAGAAAGACTTGTGTTTGTCTGTGTCCATGTGCTGAGTGAATGGGAATGGAAGTGGTCTCATAATTATCAATCAGCTGTTGCACTGCAGGGCTGTAATGAGGAAAGTTGCAGGGTCTGCATCTCATTAGATGTGATTTTTTCACATCTAATTTTCTCACCAAAAAACATTTTTGTTGCAGGGGATGTCTGAAATCTTGTATCCTAGTGCAGACTTCTTGGAAAATCAGTGAGCCAATCACACACGAGCAGGAAATGACATTTCTGGGAGCGTTTACACCAGGGGTGTCCAAACTTTTTTCAAAGAGGGCCAGATTGGATGAAGTGTGAACATGGTGGAGGGCCGAACATTTTTCCCGAACATTCTTTGAACCATTACAATTAAATGCAAATAAATTATTTTATGCCAAGTTAATTGCAAACGACATACTTTTCATTTCATAACATTAAGATCAACTGACAGCTGAGTTTTCACAATGTATTGAAAATAAATTTTAAAAAAACTTACCTGCACTAATGTGAAGGGTGAAAAAGGTAGCTGGAGCTGAAGTTTCTGCTCGGCAGCCGGGAGGGGAAGAGAAACACACTTCACGCTGGAAGCCCGGCCCTGACGTCACCGCCCTCTGTCGCTCCCAGCGCGGCGCAGTCACGCATGCGCACTGCTCTCAAGCAGAAGACTGTCTGCCACAGAAGGGAGGGCCGTGCGACAGACGCATTTACACAGACCAGGGAGAACGCGCCGCAGTCAGGCATGCGCACTGCCCTCTGCTCTCAAGCAGAAGACTGTCTGCCATAGAAGGGAGGGCCGTGGGAGGGCCACATTACACAGAGCAGGGAGGGCTGTTGGAGGGCCGTATTAAACCGACCCCCGGGCCGTAAATGGCCCGCGGGCCGGACTTTGGACATGCCTGGTTTACACCATCTGTGTACAGAACACCTCCAGGTCGCCATATTGCATTTTACAGAAATTTACAGAGCTGCAGATTGAAAAGGAAAAGTCATTTGTAATAACATTCAGCTAAAATATGACCTGTCACCAGGGATTTTTTCCTCAGAGAATAAGTACGGGAACCTCCCTCTTCTAAGCCATGTCTTGTCTCCGCCCCCACCACCCCCCCAACCCACCCACCTTCAAGCACTGTCTCTTGGTTCCACCCCCTACCCACCTCCCAGAACTGCTGCTTTTAGAGAATAAAGAGCCAAGAATTATTTTGTGGAGAGAAGTCATTTGCATAGAATCTGTTAATGATAAACAGAAAGCAGTTTCTCCACAGCCAGCAGCAATAGACTTTCACCCAGAAACAATAGATATACAAAATAGAACCCCAGCAACAATAGACCCCCAGTAGCAGCAACAGATCTCTCAGAATCCAGCATCAACAGACTCTCCAGCAACCAACAACAATAGACTCCTCCCTCAGCAGTAGACTCCTTCCAGCAAAAATTGACGCCCCCTCAGCAACAAACGATCCCCCGCAAGCAATAATAGACACAACACAACAAAATATCACCCCAGCAACAATGGACCCCCAGCAGCAGGAACAGATCTCTCAGAAGCCAGCCTGAACTCTCCAGCAGCCAGCAACAATAGATTCTCCACCAGCAACAATAGACTCCCCACCAGCAACAATAGACCCCCAGCAACAATAGACCTCCCACCAGCAACAATAGACCTTTATCAGCAACAATAGACCTCCACCA
>CATNWA010003675.1:0-25103 GCA_951230385.1 Staurois parvus | reverse complement strand
CAGTTCTCTCACAGCTTCTTCACATGTACAGCGGTTGAAATATCTGTATCCTAAATGGAAACTAATAGATACAAATTGTATCTATTAGTTTCCATTTAGGATACAGATGTTTCAACCGCTGTACATGTGAAGAAGCTGTGAGAGAACTGTCAGAAATAGAGGAACTCTGCACATACACTTTTTGCCGGCTTGGAATTATTCTTCTTTTCATCCTACTTCTTCTTCTTCTTCTTCTTCTTCTTCTTCTTCTTCTTCTTCATCCTCATCCTCATCCTCTTCTTCTGAGGATGAAGAAGAAGAAGAAGTAGGATGAAAAGAAGAATAATTCCAAGCCGGCAAAAAGTGTATGTGCAGAGTTCCTCTATTTCTGACAGTTCTCTCACAACTTCTTCACATGTACAGTGGTTGAAACATCTGTATCCTAAATGTAAACTAATAGATACAATGTTTCAACCGCTAAACATGTGTTCCTTCTGTCAGAGAACTGTCAGAAATAGCGGAGCTCACTGCAGGGACACTTTTGCCGGCTGATCGGGAAATGTTCGATTCGCGCACACCGAAGTAGGCAAAATTTCGGTTTCGACACGAATCGAATATTTCCTGAAATTCGACTCGAATTCCGGTTCGCCTACATAGTTATATAGTTATATAGTTACATAGTTACATAGTTATATAGTTATATAGTTATATAGTTACATAGTTATATAGTTATATAGTTATATAGTTACATAGTTATATAGTTACATAGTTATATAGTTTACATAGTTACATAGTTATATAGTTATATAGTTACATAGTTATATAGTTATATAGTTATATAGTTCTAAAGTTACATAGTTTACATAGTTATATAGTTATATAGTTTATATAGTTATATAGTTATATGGTTATAAAGTTACATAGTTATATAGTTACATAGTTATATAGTTATATAGTTATATGGTTATAAAGTTACATAGTTATATAGTTATTTAGTTACATAGTTATATAGTTATATAGTTATATGGTTATAAAGTTACATAGTTATATAGTTACATAGTTATATATTTATATAGTTATATGGTTATAAAGTTACATAGTTATATAGTTACATAGGTTATATAGTTATATGGTTATAAAGTTACATAGTTATATAGTTACATAGTTACATAGTTATTTAGTTACATAGTTATATAGTTATTTAGTTACATAGTTATATAGTTATATAGTTACATAGTTATATAGTTATATAGTTACATAGTTATATAGTTATATAGTTACATAGTTATATAGTTATATTGTTATTTAGTTATTTAGTTACATAGTTAGGCTGAAAAAAGACAAAAGTCCATCTAGTTCAACTTAAACAAAATATACATATATGACAGGTGTGGTAGAATCATGGCTAACATACATGTGCAGGTGTGTGCAGGCAGACTGGGTTACTGCTCCTAATCATGCACATAATGTCCTTGATTAGCTGCTTCCCTGGCCGTAGCCATTTATAGGGAATGTTGATCCAGGGAATATCCAAATATTGATCCCGGGAATATCCGAATATTGATCCAGGGAATATCGAAATATTGATCCAGGGAATATCGAAATATTGATCCAGGGAATATCGAAATATTGATCTAGGGAATATCCGAATATTGATCCAGGGAATATCCGAATATTGATCCCGGGAATATCGAAATATTGATCCCGGGAATATCCGAATATTGATCCAGGGAATATCCGAATATTGATCCAGGGAATATCGAAATATTGATCCAGGGAATATCCAATCATTGATCCAGGGAATATCCGAATATTGATCCTGGGAATATCCAAATATTGATCCTGGGAATATCCAATTATTGATCCCGGGAATATCCGAATATTGATCCTGGGAATATCCAATTATTGATCCCGGGAATATCCAAATATTGATCCAGGGAATATCCAAATATTGATCCAGGGAATATCCAATTATTGATCCTGGGAATATCCAAATATTGATCCCGGGAATATCCAAATATTGATCCAGGGAATATCCAATTATTGATCCAGGGAATATCCGAATATTGATCCTGGGAATATCCAATTATTGATCCCGGAATATCCGAATATTGATCCTGGGAATATCCAAATATTGATCCAGGGGGAATATCCAAATATTGATCCAGGGAATATCCGAATATTGATCCCTGGGAATATCCAAATATTGATCCTGGGAATATCCGATTATTGATCCAGGGAATATCCGAATATTGATCCTGGGAATATCCAAATATTGATCCTGGGAATATCCAATTATTGATCCCGGGAATATCCGAATATTGATCCTGGGAATATCCAAATATTGATCCAGGGAATATCCATTATTGATCCCGGAATATCCAAATATTGATCCAGGGAATATCCAAATATTGATCCTGGGAATATCCGAATATTGATCCCGGGAATATCCAAATATTGATCCTGGGAATATCCAAATATTGATCCTGGGAATATCCAAATATTGATCCAGGTAATATCCAAATATTGATCCAGGGAATATCCCGAATTTTGATCCAGGGAATATCCGATTGCCTCTCGGGGGGGATCAGGAAGGAATGTTTCCCCTGCAGGAGGAGATTGGATCGTGCTTTGCTGGGATGTTTTGCCTTCTTCTGGATCCACTGTGGGTGTAGGATTAGTAAACTTTTTTTTTTAATGGTTGAACTGGATGGACTTTTGTCTGTTTTTCAGCCAGACTAACTATGTAAGTATCAAACACTCACAGCCACCATAAAACAAACACCAAAAAATCGTAATGATCTGTATTTTCAGCTGACAATAATATTTTTTCCTAAACACGTATCTGTTTTTTTTTTCTATCACAGAGCCCTTCGAATCCATCGAATCGCTGCTCTTTTTTTTTTCTCTCTCCAAATATCTGGATCAGCTGTGGGTGGAGGATTATAACTTTTTTTAAATGATTGAACTGGATGGATTTTTGTCTTTTTTCAGCCAGACTAACTATGTAACTATGTAATTATGTAGTGGTTGGGGAATGACGGCTCTGAAACCAGAAACATAGTGGAGGGGATCTCGATTCTCCCCCACTCGCCACCCTGAAAGCATCTGATGTGGCCCCCAGCTTCAGAAAGAGCAGGAGAGGCTGGGGACCATGGAGGAGGAGGAGGGGGATGAAGGAGGAGGCCACACCCCCTGCACTGTAAAAGTGAGCGGACACTTGGATCGCTTTTACATGACAGAAGAGAGCTGGCTGAATAACAAAACCGTGACCTTTGCTCTCTTGGTGTACACACGATGCCCAATGGGCTGAAGTGGATAAAAAAACGATTTATTTGTAATGAAGTATTTCTATTTCAGTTACCATCAAGAATTTTGGAATATTTGGCTTTTCTCTATACTGTACAAGGATACAGTAGTACTGTGCCCTCCTGACTCCCCCTGTACTGGAGCCCTCCTGACTCCCTCGCCTCTATACTGTGACCTCCTGACCCCCCCCCGTACTGTGCCCTCCGGACTCCCCCCCCGTAAAAAATAACCTCCTGTCCCCGCTGTACTGTGATTCCTGACTCCCCCCTGTACTGTGCCCTCCTGACTCCCCCTGTACTGTGCCCTCCTGGCTCCCCCCTGTACTGTGCCCTCCTGAGTCCCCCCTCCTGTACTGTGCCCCCCAGGGGGCCCCAGGAGCATCCTGATACCCCTGTACTGTGGGATGGCCTCCTGACTCCCCCCTGTACTGTGCCCTCCTGACTCCCCCCTGTACTGTGCCCTCCTGACTCCCCCTGTACTGTGCCCTCCTGATACCCCTGTACTGTGTCCTCCTGACTCCCCCTGTACTGTGCCCTCCTGACTCCCCCCTGTACTATGCCCTCCTGACTCCCCCTGTACTGTGCCCTCCTGACTCCCCCCTGTACTGTGTCCTCCTGAATCCCCCTGTACTGTGCCCTCCTGACTCCCCCCTGTACTGTGCCCTCCCCCCCCCTGTACTGTGCCCTCCTGACTCCCCCTGTACTGTGCCCTCCTGACTCCCCCTGTACTGTGCCCTCCTGACTCCCCCCCGTACTGTGCCCTCCTGACTCCCCCCCGTACTGTGCCCTCCTGACTCCCCCCCGTACTGTGCCCTCCGGACTCCCCCCCGTACTGTGCCCTCCTGACTCCCCCCCTACTGTGCCCTCCTGACTCCCCCTGTACTGTGTCCTCCTGACTCCCCCCTGTACTGTGCTCTCCTGACTCCCCCCTGTACTGTGCCCTCCTGACTCCCCCCTGTACTGTGCCCTCCTGACTCCCCCTGTACTGTGCCCTCCTGACTCCCCCTGTACTGTGCTCTCCTGGCTCCCCCCTGTACTGTGTCCCTCCTGACTCCCCCCTGTACTGTGCCCTCCTGACTCCCCCCTGTACTGTGCCCTCCTGACTCCCCCCTGTACTGTGCCCTCCTGACTCTCCCGTACTGTGCCCTCCTGACCCCCCCGTACTGTGCCCTCCTGACTCCCCCCTGTACTGTGCCCTCCGGACTCCCCCTGTACTGTGCCCTCCTGACTCCCCCTGTACTGTGCCCTCCTGACTCCCCTTGTACTGTGCCCTCCTGACTCCCCCTGTACTGTGCCCTCCTGACTCCCCTGTACTGTGCTCTCCTGACTCCCCCCTGTACTGTGCCCTCCTGACTCCCCCCTGTACTGTGCCCCCGGACTCCCCCTGTACTGTGCCCTCCTGACTCCCCCCCCTGTACTGTGTGCCCTCCTGACTCCCCCCCGTACTGTGCCCTCCTGACCCCCCCTGTACTGTGCTCCTCCTGACTCCCCCCTGTACTGTGCCCTCCTGACTCCCCCCTGTACTGTGCCCTCCTGATACCCCCCTGTACTGTGTCCTCCTGATCTCCCCCTGTACTGTGTCCTCCTGACTCCCCCTGTACTGTGCCCTCCTGACTCCCCCTGTACTGTGCCCTCCTGGACTCCCCCCCCCTGTACTGTGCCCTCCTGACTCCCCCCTGTACTGTGGCCCCTCCTGACTCCCCCTGTACTGTGCCCTCCTGAAACCCCTGTACTGTGTCCTCCTGAATCCCCCTGTACTGTGGCCCTCCTGACTCCCCCCTGTACTGTGCCTTCCCCCCCTGTACTGTGCCCTCCTGACTCCCCCCTGTACTGTGTCCTCCTGACTCCCCCTGTACTGTGCCCTCCTGACTCCCCCTGTACTGTGCCCTCCTGAATCCCCCCCGTACTGTGCCCTCCTGACTCCCCCTGTACTGTGCCCTCCGGACTCCCCCCTGTACTGTGCCCTCCTGACTCCCCCTGTACTGTGCCCTCCTGACTCCCCTGTACTGTGTCCTCCTGACTCCCCCCGTACTGTGCCCTCCTGACTCCCCCCCGTACTGTGCCCTCCTGACTCCCCCTGTACTGTGCCCTCCGGACTCCCTCTGTTTTTTTACATTGTTTGGGGGGGGCTTAGATGAAATATCAGAATATCAGGGGTTGTAAACAGAACCCTGACATCTCACCTTTGAGAGAGAAAAGGAATTACGGACACAGTTTCTTTAGTTCCTTTCTTTGTAGCCTCAGCTGCACTGAAGATGAATGAACAGAATGCAGAGGCCCCTGTTCATTCATAAACTGAAGCATAGTAAACACAGTATCAGCTCAGTTTATCAGCGGACACAGGAGTGATTGTTACTGATCACTCTCTGTGTCAATTCCTAAAAGGAAGGAGCTGGTAGGAGGTAAGGGAAGGCCGGATCTGAGGGGAGGAGGGGAAATGGAGGGCTGGATATGAGGGAGGAGGCAGGGGAAGGCAGGAACTAAGGAGAGGAGGCAGGGGAAGGCTGGAACTGAGGAGAGGAGGCAGGGGAAGGCTGGAACTGAGGAGAGGAGGCAGGGGAAGGCTGGATTTGAGGGGAGGAGGATAAGTAGAAGGAAGGGAGGAGGCAAGGGAAGGCCGGGTCTGAAGGGAGGAGGGGAGGGGAAGGCTGGATCTGAGGGGAGGAGGAGGGATGGAAAGGCTGGATCTGAGGGGAGGAGGCAGAGAAAGGCCAGATCTGAGGGGAGGAGGCAGGGAAAGGCCGGATCTGACGGGAGGAGGCAGGGGAGGGCGACATTTGAGGGGACGAGGCAGAGAAAGGCCAGATCTGAGGGGAAGAGGAGGGAGAAGATCAGATCTGAGGGGAGGAGGCAGGCTAAGGCCGGATTTTAAGGGGAAGAAAGCAGAGGAAGGCTGGATCTGGTCATGCTTTCTAGAAGCCATTAGTCCGGTTTGATGTTGAGCCCACACCCTCCCTCTCCCCACCCTGGTGGGCCTAAAGCAAATGGCTTTTCTTTTATTGAAATCCTATTAGAAACCCAAAAAATCCATCTTCTTATTATAGTTTTCATTTTGTATCTGTAATGTCTGTAAGCAGAATGTGTGAGCCGTAGTATCCATAACCTGCTACCTCATTAGTGATATCATTGTGGTCAGTATTCTACGGCAAGGCAGCACCTTCAGTAGAACGTCCTCCTTTCCTGGTCTTGGAGGTCCATGGTACCTTCACACTGGCACACTGCAGGCTTCATGGAAATTCCTGCAGATACAAATTGTCAACATAACTAATTAGAAGCTCGCATCTCCGGGAAATACATGCAGACTTCTGCCGGTGAATCCTGAAGACTTGTGGGACTGCAGGCTCCGTCAGATCCCATCCACGGGGGAATCTGCGGTTTAGCAAATCACAGGGAATGTTAGCAGATATTCTAGATGTTCATCTTTAATGTTTCCCGATACTTTTACAAGCTGACAATAGATAAATCACTATATGGAAGCCAGGATGACAAACAAGTAAAATGCCTCGGCGCTCACTGCGCTCACTGCGCTCACTGCGCTCACTGCGCTCACTGCTTGCAGCAATATATTCCTCACAAGCTCATCGTATTTTATTTGGATCGTATTTTTATTTTATTTACATCGTATTTTGGAATGAACGCATTCCAAGTGTTAAATAATCCTAACATAGATAATTAGCCCTCCATAAGGCCCGATTCACGCGGGGCGATTACTTGTGTGATCTGTGCCGGGACGTGCCGGGAAGGGGATGCGTCGGTGTTCTGTATATCAGTCAGTCCCATAGATGCCTATTGATGCATGCGGCTGAATGGACACAGCCACTGAGTCCCAATGATACCCGTGTTGGTGAAGGTCCGTGTCCCTGAACTCACCATGGGGACACTCTCACTTTTGCTTGATAAAGGTAGTTTGTAATTCAAGTTCCCACCGGCTGAAACGTTTCAGGGGTGATGATTTTGAAGGACAGGACAAGATACGGTATGATTTGGAGAGGCTGTGTGGGGCCCTGTGCAGGTGGGGAACATCACTACTTTTCCCCAATTATGAGAAATGTCTCACCGCCTTCCACATGAGTAGTGGTTGATCAAACATGGCGCAGAGGTCTGACAGGAGCCCCTGATGACGTCACTTATGACGAAACACGTAGGGCAGAGCTACGCACACACGCTACAACGCATGCGCAACCGGTGGCCATCTTGGATGATGGTAAGACCTGTTCTTATGTTTGTACATGCCGAATTGTGCCTTTTACAAGGTGAGTGCAATTTCTATTCAATAAAATTTGGATCTGTGATGATTTTACACTATGTGGTGTGACAGCAGGAAAGGCGAGGTGATCGATGGACGCTATGTGTCACCTCGCATGTGGGCATATCTGGGAGGATAAGGTGAAGTCCACTCCGCGTTTTCTGGGCCACTATGGCAGAGGTGGTTCTGGACCTGGTTTTGTGGTTCACTGATGGCCACCAGAGATGGTATAAAATCAGGCAGGGCTGGAGCAAGGAGCGTGGCCTGGGACTCAGAGAGCCAATCCTGAGAGAGCTGCGCATGAAAGTGATTGTTATACAAACAAGGAAAAAGGTTTACTTACTGTTTCATTTTTGTTGGTGACGGGGAGAAGCTCTTCACCAGTGAGAGAGGAAAACCTCTGTGTTTAGTTAGTTCCTGGATGACAAGGGTTTATTTTCTGTTTTGTTTGTTTTTGATATTTGCAACCTTTGAATAAAACTGACAACCAGTCAGATTTTAAGAAAGCCTGCTGTGTGGACTACCTTTTTTCCCAGGGAAGGTGATCCCCCACCTGAGCTACCCCACATAGGACACATCTTTTATTGCATGTATTATACTACGAGCTCTTGGTCCAATAGCTTACCTTGGAACGGTTGGATCTATTGGAGGATCATTTGTCAATTCCTTCAGTGCATCGTGTATTTCCCTTGATGTACCAATGATATCCCATAAAGCGCAGATTGACCATTTTTAGTAGGGGTCACATGCCTTCTGGTGAGCCTTGTGAGTGGATGGTGTCACATTGGCTGTCCTTGTAAAGTCTTCTTATATCACCACCAGGGGCGGACTGACCATTTGGAAACTCGGGCACTGCCCGAGGGCCCGGGGTCAGTAGGGGGCCCCATGAGATGCCCCTGGTACCTTTTTCATAGGTTTTTTTGAGTTTGGGCAAGGACACAAGGGCCCCATGATCCCCTATTGCCCGGGGGGCCCCATGAGTTGTCAGTCCACCCCTGATCACCACGATTTTGGGACTGTTCTATTCTGATTTCACCATGTGATTTTATCATTTACGGACACTTTTGTGATACTTTATCAATTTTTACACATTATTATTACCATGATTATTAATTTTGTTCGACATGTTTTGAGCTCTGCACTTTATCTGAATATTGTACATGAGGTGCCTGGTATCAGGGTATGGTGTCCTGATGGATGGACCTGATGGTATGGATACTGACAGCAAAAAAAAGGTCAATAAAAAAATCAATAAATTAAAAAAAATCCAATAACAGACCGTTCTGCGGGTGGGCATTGTGTGGCAAGGATCATGAAAAAAAAAAAAAAAGGGTGGAACTCCACTTTAACATATGCAAAATCCCAGAGCAATGCGAATCTCCAGATACAACTTCGCACACCTACATAAAGGAACAATTAGGCCAGCCATACATGGGTCGATTTCCAAACGATTTTTCATTCAAAAAATTGAACCTAAGAATAATCGGCCGATTTTCGCTCTGTTAGTGGGACAACGGTACCGGCCGATTTTCGTAGTTCCTCCCCATTTTGCTGGAGAATTTGTGAAAAACGACCAATTTTCGAAATCATTGGTGGCACCATCGGATTACAATATGAACAACGTTTTCAATTTCCGATCGAAAGATTGTTCGGAATGTATGGTCCGGCTCTAGCTTTTAGACTGCTTCAAAAAAAGTCCTGGATTGTTTCTTGGATACACAAAATATAACTGGATCAGGGGTGGACTGGCCATTCGAGCACTCAGGCACTGCCCGAGGGCCCGGGGTCAGTAGGGGGCCCAATGATATGCCCCTGGTACCTTTCATTGGCTTTTTCATAGGCTTTTTTGGGTGTGGATGAGGACACAAGGGCCCCATGATCCCCTATTGCCCGGGGGCCCCATGAGTGGTCAGTCCGCCCCCTGAACTGGATATAACATTTATAGGGAAAGTTGATCCAGGGAATATCCGATTGCTTCTCTGGGGATCAGGAAAGAATTTTTCCCCAGCAGGAGCAGATTGGAAAGGTTTCTTCACAGTAAGAGCTGTGAGAATGTGGAATAGACTCCCTCCAGAGTTGGGTGTGGCCAGCTCAGTGGATTGCTGTAGGAAAGTCCTGGATTCTTTCTTGGATACACAGAATATAACTGGACCATTTGGAAACTCGGGCACTGCCTGAGGGCCCGGGGTCAGTAGGGGGCCCCATGAGGTGCCCCTGGTACCTTTTTCATAGGTTTTTTTTGAGTTTGGGCAAGGACACAGGGGCCCCATGATCCCCTATTGCCCGGGGGCCCCATGAGTTGTCAGTCCGCCCCTGAACTGGATATAACATTTATAGGGAAAGTTGATCCCGGGAATATCCGATTGCCTCTCGGGGGGTCAGGAAGGAATGTTTCCCCTGCAGGAGCAAATTGGATCGTGCTTTGCTGTTTTTTTTTGCCTTCCTCTGGATCAACTGTGGGTGGAGGATTAGAACTTTTTTTTTTTAATGGTTGAACTGGATGGACTTTTGTCTTTTTTTTTTTTTAGCCAGACTAACTATGGAACTATGTAACTGTTTAGCTGTGGAACTATGGAACCAGGGGCGGACTGACCATTCGAGCACTCGGGCACTGCCCAAGGGCCCAGGGTCAGTAGGGGGCCCCGTGAGATGCCCCTGGTACCTTTCATTGGCTTTTTCATAGGCTTTTTTGAGTTTGGGCAAGGACACAGGGGCCCCATGATCCCCTATTGCCTGGGGGCCCCATGAGTTGTCAGTACGCCCCTGTATGGAACTATAAAAATATAAAACTATGGAACTATAAAAATATGGAACTATGTAGACCAGAAGAAATGAAATTTCACAGCATTCACTAAGCTCCGGGGAAAATGCCACTTCCCTCGTAACACAATCTGTTTGCCTTTTGCAGATCAACCCCAAAGCTTTGACAGTCATCATATAAAATATAAAACACAATCCAGGTAAAATGTTTCTTTTATTTATCTATTCTAAGTCCAGTCCTTCCTCTTCTGCATACACCGTCCATTCCTGTTCCATGTGTTCTCACCGAGGAAACGCCGGCATTACACGTTGTTACCATTCCGTTTCCACCTGATCCGCGGCCCCGGCTCCGCCATGGTTACAGGACGACAAATGACTTTGGCAGGTTGCATTTCCTATTTTTTTCCCTCTTTCTTGTAAGCCTTGTTCTGTTTTATTGATGAAGTAATCACCAGTCAAATTACCGCGGGGATTTGATTGTCAAACAAATTTTGATCAACATTATTTTCTAAGCTCCCCGGTACATGTGGAAAAATCAGATCCAATCCCAAACGACAGGAAAAGCTCCTTCTGAGCAAAGAGCTCGATTTACATTTCATTTAGCAGTCGTGGTACAAGAAATAGTTTTAACAGCTTCGTATTGAATCTCCCCAGTAAAACCGACGCCAATAAACCATCAAGATTCGGTGATTGTCTTTTACTTTCTTCAGTCTGGAGATTCTGTATTAGAGAACGTTGCTGCTACTAGAACAAAAAATACTATACAGGCGTACCGTGGTTTAGGAATTTAATGCATTCTCCGGACGTTTCGTATTGCGATAAATTTGTGAACCGAAACATGGTTTCCCATAGGAATGCATTGAAAACCAATTAATCCGTTCCGGAGGTCATAAAAAAGTAAAAAAAAAAGTCTTTTATCTGTTCAAAACTCTTTATAAAGTGCACTTTAAAGGCATAATTACTGTACAGGGACGTGATAAAAAATGAATTCATAAATGTATTGAAAACCAATGAATCCATTCCGGAGGTCAGAAAAAAGTAAAAAAAAAAAATGTATACAAAACTCTTTATAATGTGCACTTTAACCGCCTCCCACCCACACATATAGTCCAATGACATGTGCAAGGTGGTTCTCTCGTTCTGAGAGGATGTCATATGAAGTCCTACCATTCTAACTACGCATGCGCGGCTCCGGGAGCGTGCAGCGCGGCGATCGGCAGTGTGCTGTGTCCCTCGGACACAGCGGATCACCGATCAATGGAAAGAGCCAAAGATGTCGGCTCGGTCATGTAATCAGCTGTGTCCAATCACAGCTGATCGCATGTAAATCGGGAAATGCCGGTTATCAGCATTTCTCTCCTCATGAGCTGTCACGCTGATAGAGGAGGAGGAGAGCCGGTAATTGGCATTCTTCAGAGGGGGCATCTACACTGATCATCAGGGCACTGATGATTGGTGTGCCCTGATGATCAGTGTAGCCCCAGAAGTGCCACCTGTCAGTGTCCATCAGTGCCACATTTCAGTGCCTACCAGTGCACATCAATGCCACATATCAGTGCCCATCTGAGCTGCCTTTCAGTGTCACCCATCAGTACCAGTCAGTGTCACCTACGAATGCCAATCAGTGCTGCCTTTCAGTGCCCATCAGTGATGCCTGTCAATGCCCGTCAGTGGCACCTACCAGTGCCTCCTCATCAGTGCCCATCAGTGCAGCCTAATTAGCGCACATCAGTGAAGGAGAAAAATCACTTATTTACAAAATGTTATAACAAAAACTAAGAAAAAACTTTTTTTTTTTCAAAATTTTCAGTGGTTTTCGGTTTGTTTAGGAAAAAATAAAAAACCCCGAGGTGATTAAATACCACCAAAATAAAGCTCTATCTGCCACAAAAAAAATGATAAAAATTTCATATGGGTACAGTGTTGCATCATCGCGCAATTGTCATTCAAAGTGCGACAACGCTGAAAGGTGGAAATTGGCCTGGGCAGGAAGGGGGTAGAAGTGCCCTGTAGGCAGGAAGGGGGTAGAAGTGTCCTGTAGGCAGGAAGGGGGTAGAAGTGCCCTGTAGGCAGGAAGGGGGTAGAAGTGTCCAGTAGGCAGGAAGGGGGTAGAAGTGCCCTGTAGGCAGGAAGGGGGTAGAAGTGTCCTGTAGGCAGGAAGAGGGTAGAAGTGTCCAGTAGGCAGGAAGGGGGTAGAAGCGCCCTGTAGGCAGGAAGGGGGTAGAAGTGCCCTGTAGGCAGGAAGGGGGTAGAGAAGTGCCCTGTAGGCAGGAAGGGGGTATAAGTGCCCTGTAGGCAGAAAGGGGGTATAAGTGTCCGGTAGGCAGGAAGGGGGTAGAAGTGTCCTGTAGGCAGGAAGGGGGTATAAGTGTCCGGTAGGCAGGAAGGGGGTAGAAGTGCCCTATAGGCAGGAAGGGGGTAGAAGTGTTCTGTAGGCAGGAAGGGGGTAGAAGTGTCCGGTAGGCAGGAAGGGGTTGACAGTGCCCGGTGGGCAGGAAGGGGGTAGAAGTGCCCGGTGGGCAGGAAGGGGGTAGAAGTGCCCTGTAGGCAGGAAGGAGGTAGAAGTGTCCGGTGGGCAGGAAGGGGGTAGAAGTGTCCGGTAGACAGGAAGGGGGTGACAGTGCCCGGTAGGCAGGAAGGGGGTAGAAGTGCCCGGTAGGCAGGAAGGGGGTAGAAGTGCCTGGTATGCAGGAAGGGGGTAGAAGTGTCCTGTAGGCAGGAAGGGGGTGACAGTGCCCTGTAGGCAGGAAGAGGGTAGAAGTGTCCGGTAGGCAGGAAGGGGGTAGAAGTGCCCGGTAGGCAGGAAGGAAGGGGGTAGAAGTGTCCGGTAGGCAGGAAGGGGGTAGAAGTGTCCGGTAGGCAGGAAGGGGGTAGAAGTGCCCGGTAGGCAGGAAGGGGGTAGAAGTGCCCGGTAGGCAGGAAGGGGGTAGAAGTGTCCGGTAGGCAGGAAGGGGGTAGAAGTGTCCGGTAGGCAGGAAGGGGGTAGAAGTGCCCGGTAGGCAGGAAGGGGGTAGGCAGGAAGGGGGTAGAAGTGCCCGGTAGGCAGGAAGAGGGTAGAAGTGTCCGTAGGCAGGAAGGGGGTAGAAGTGTCCTGTAGGCAGGAAGGGGGTAGAAGTGTCCTGTAGGCAGGAAGGGGGTAGAAGTGTCCTGTAGGCAGGAAGGGGGTAGAAGTGTCCTGTAGGCAGGAAGGGGGTAGAAGTGTCCGGTAGGCAGGAAGGGGGTAGAAGTGTCCGGTAGGCAGGAAGGGGGTAGAAGTGTCCGTAGGCAGGAAGGGGGTAGAAGTGTCCGGTAGGCAGGAAGGGGGTAGAAGTGTCCGGTAGGCAGGAAGGGGGTAGAAGTGTCCGGTAGGCAGGAAGGGGGTACAGTGCCGGTAGGCAGGAAGGGGGTAAGAAGTGTCCTGTAGGCAGGAAGGGGGTAGAAGTGTCCTGTAGGCAGGAAGGGGGTAGAAGTGTCCGGTAGGCAGGAAGGGGGTAGAAGTGTCCGGTAGGCAGGAAGGGGGGTAGAAGTGTCCGGTAGGCAGGAAGGGGGTAACAGTGCCCGGTAGGCAGGAAGGGGGTAGAAGTGTCCGGTAGGCAGGAAGGGGGTAGAAGTGTCCGGTAGGCAGGAAGGGGGGGTAACAGTGCCCGGTAGGCTAGTGGTTAAAGACATAAATACTGTACAGGGACATGATTAAAAAAATTTGTAAATGCCTTGAAATCCAATTAATCCATTCTGGAGGTCAAAAAAAAGTAAAAAAAAGTCTTATCTGTTCAAAACTCTTTATAAAGTGCACTTTAAAGGCACGGGGCTGGTGCTATAAACCTCCCAGGTGCAATGCATCCTGGGGAAACTTGCTTTGTATTGCAAAAAAAATTTGTAAACCGAGGCGTTACTTTTAATGGATTTTCATTCGTAAACCGAAAACTACATTAACCGCGGCGTTGAGGTCCATATTTGCATAGTTTTTCAGGTACATTAAAAAAATTTGCAACTGTTGCAATTTGCTTTATACTGAAACCAGTTTATGTTACTTTTGGGCAAATGGTGCAAACTTCATAGGTCTACGGACGTGGAGATCGATGACTCTTATGCAGAAAGTGACTTTAGTTTCAGACATTTGTAATGCATGTAGATCAAATATGTTCCAATATCAGCATTCAGTTCAATAGTTACATAGTTGGGGGTTGAATGAAGACAGCAGTCCGTCCCGTATGTGTGTTTGTGTCACTACAATTTCCCATATCCCTGTACATCGTGTTCACTAAGAAACACATCTAACAGTTTCTTCGGAAATATCTACATTCCCTGCTGATACCACCAAACTGTGGAAGGGAGTTCTCCATCCTTACTGCACTAACAGTAAAGAACCCTTTACACAGTTTGGGATTGAACCGCTTCTCATCCAATTTCATAGTGTGTCTGCATGTCCTCTTTAGATAGCGAAGATTAAATCGTTTCCTCCAAAGTCATCATTCAAGGATTTGTATATTGTGATCATATCCCTTCTTAAGTGGCTTTTCTCCGGGGAGAATAAGTCTAATGTTTGTAGCCGTTCCTCATAACTAGGCTCCTCCATAACTGAGGTTTTTAATCTCCCCTAACTAAGATCCTCCATCCCCCATAACTGAGGTCCTTCATCCCCCATACCTGAGCTCCTCCATCCCCTACAGCTGATTTCCTCCAACAACCATAACTAAGGTCCTCAATCTCCCATAACTGAAGTCCTGTCTCCCCATAACTGAGGTCCTCCATCCTCGATAACTAAGGAGCTCCATCCCCCATAACTGAGCTCCTTCAGCCCCCAAAACTGAGATTCTTAATCCCCCAAAACTGAGTACCCCAATCATCCATTACTAAGGTCCCCCATCCCCCCATAACTGAGGCCCTCTACTACCCATACCTGAGCACATCCATTCCCCACAACTCCAACTCCAAAGACTAAGGTCCTCTATCCCCAATAACTGATGATGTCTGTCCCCATAACTACATACTCCATAACTAATGTTCTCCATCCCCCATAATGATCATATCATATCTAAAGTGTCTCTTCTCCAGGGAGAATAAGTTTAATGTTTGTAGTCGTTCCTCATAACTGAGGTACTTCATCCCCCCATAACTGAGGTCCCCCAACTGCCATAACTGAGCTCCTCCATCCCCCATAACATAGCTCCTCCATCCCCCATAACGGAGGTCCTCTATCTCCTATAACTGACGTCCTCCATCCCACATGATGATCATATCACATCTTAAGTGTCTCTTCTCCAGGGAGAATAAGTTTAATGTTTGTAGTCATTCCTCATACCTGAGGTCCTCCATTCCCCATAACTGAAGTCCTCCAACTTCCGTAACTGAGGTCCTCCATCCCCCATAACTGAGGTCATTCATCCTCCATAACTAATGTCCTCCATCCCCCATAACTGAGCTCCTCCATCCCCCATAACTGAGGTCATACATCCCCCATAACTGAGGTCCTTCATCCTCCATAACTGAGCTCCTCCATCCCCCATAACTGACGTCCTCCATCCCCCCATGATGATCATATCACATCTTAAGTGTCTCTTCTTCCAGGGAGAATAAGTTTAATGTTTGTAGTCATTCCTCATAACGAAGGTCTTCCATCCCTCATAACTGAGCTCCTCCATCCCCAATAACTGAGGTCCTTCATCCTCCATAGATAATTTCCTCCATCCCCCATAACTGAGGTCCTTCAGTCCCATAGCTGATATCCTCCATCCCCTGTAACTGAGGTCCTCCATCCCCCGTAACTGAGGTCCTCCATCCCCCATACCTGAGGTCCTTCAGGTAACCTGAAAAGGATTTTAAAATGTCACCTAAGAAAAAAATGTAGGTACTGTAGTTTGTCGCTCTTTCTCAGGTACATGCAATTTTGATGTGATGTGTTTGGAATCCATTTACTTGACGCAACATTATCTTTTATGATGCGTATTATATTATGTTTGCAATAAAATTCATTTTAGTGTATTTTTTTCTTGAAAACATGCATTTGATAAATAACTGCAAATATTGTGCCGCATAAAAAATAAATATATAAAAAATTTAAAAATATATAGAATGTTTGGGGTTTCTAGGTAAGTTTCTAGCAAAAAAATGCTGATTTTTGTGATGTGTGTGAAAAATTTTAAAAATTGCCCAGACAGCAAGTGGTTAAGTAAAAAGTGCCCGCATGGAGTTACTGTCACTTGACACCGAGCAATCTTAGCATTCATTAGATGCAGAGAACCTTCAGCACAGGTTTTTTTTTTTTTGTATGGAAAATTTTATGACTTGGTCTTCATGGGTGTGGTACTGACACCCCCCAGATGATCCACATTGGCTCACAATTGATATGATCCAGAAATATTTAGACAGAATAAAGGTGAATAAAGCCCGTGGACCGGATGGCAGACACCCACGGGGCCTTACAGAATTCAGCTCTGTCATCTCACAGCCATTGTTTCTCATTTTTAGGGACTCTTTAATGACTGGCATAGTACCACGGGATTGGTGTAAGGCCAATGTGGGGGCCAATATTTAAAAAGGGGTCAAAATCTTTCCCAAGTAATTATAGACCTGTTAGTGTAACTTCTGTAGTTGGGAAGATACTGGAGAGTTTAATAAAAGACCACAGAGAGGAGTTCTTGCTGGAAAACAAATATATGTAATTAACAGACAGCATGGATTCATGAAAGACAGAAGTTGTCACACAAATCTGATTTCTTTTTATGAGGAGGTGAGCAAAACCTTGGACACGGGTTGGCGATGGACGTAGTATATTTGAACAGAGGGGTGGCGGTGGACGTGGTATACTTTGACAGAGGGCTGGCTGTGGACGTGGTATACTTGCACAGAGGGCTGGCTGTAGACGTGGTATACTTGCACAGAGGGGTGGCTGTAGACGTGGCATACTTGGACAGAGGGGTGGCGGTGGACGTGGTATACTTGGACAGAGGGGTGGCGGTGGACGTGGCATACTTGGACAGAGGGGTGGCGGTGGACGTGGTATACTTGGGACAGAGGGGTGGCGGTGGACGTGTGGTATACTTGGACAGAGGGGTGGCGGTGGACGTAGTATACTTGGACAGAGGGATGGGTGTGGTATACTTGGCCAGAGGGGTGGTGGTGGACGTAGTATACTTGGCCACAGGGGTGGTGGTGGATGTGGTATACTTGGCCAGAGGGGTGGTGGTGGATGTGGTATACTTGGCCAGAGGGGTGGCAGTGGACGTGGTATACTGGGACAGAGGGGTGGCGGTGGACGTAATATACTTGGACAGAGGGGTGGGTGTTGTGGTATACTTGGCCAGAGGGGTGGTGGTGGATGTGGTATACTTGGCCACAGGGGTGGTGGTGGATGTGGTATACTTGGCCAGAGGGGTGGTGGTGGTGGACGTGGTATACTTGGCCACAGGGGTGGGTGGTGGATGTGGTATACTTGGCCAGAGGGGTAGGGGTGGTATACTTGGCCAGAGGGGTAGGGGTGGACGTGGTATACTTGGATTTTGCAAAAGCAACACAGTTCCCCACACACGGCTAATGTGTAAGATAAAGTCTATGGGCTGGAACAATCCGAATGTAAATGGATAGAAAACTGGCTAAAGATGGTATTCAGAGAGTAGTGGTTAATGATTCATACTCTGAATGGTCTGGGGGTGTCAGTGATGTACCCCAAGGTTCAGTGTTATTAGTGGGGGACCCCAAGGTTCAGTGTTATTAGTGGGGGACCCCAAGGTTCAGTGTTATTAGTGGGGGACCCCAAGGTTCAGTGTTTATTAGTGGGGTACCCCAAGGTTCAGTGTTATTAGTGGGGGACCCCCAAGGTTCAGTGTTATTGGTGGGGTACCCCAAGGTTCAGTGTTATTAGTGGGGGACCCCAGGGTTCAGTGTTGGGACCCGTACTCTGTAATCTATATACACGATATGGTGTCGGGGGATCTCAGTTTGCAGATGACACCCAAGCTGTGCCGGGGAATAACGTCCTTACAGGATGTCTCCAACTTACATCCGACCTCAATGCTCTGTGTAATTGGGGGACTATGGGGCCAATGAGGGCTAATGGTGATAAATGTAAGGTTCTGCACTTGGGGGGCTAAGAATATGCATCATACATACTAGGGGGGTACAACTGGGGGGTCAATGGTGGAGAAAGATCTGGGGGTTCTGGTGGATCACAAGCTTAATAATGGCAGCAATGCAAAGCTGCGGGTTCTAAAGCGAGCAAAATCCTCTCTTGTATTAGGAGAAGTATAGACTCCAAGAGAGAGATATCTCCCCCCCCCACGCCGGTACAAATCATTAGTAATAACCTCATCTGGAATATGCAGTTCAGTTTTGGGCTCCAATTCACAAAAAGAACATTGGGGAACTGGAGGAAGTACAGAGAAGGGAAACCAAACTGATACGAGGCATGGAGGAGATCAGCTATGAGGAGAGATTAGAGGAAACTGAATGTATTCTCTACTGAGAGGAGGAGATTAAGGGGGGATCCATGTATGATCTCCATATATAATACATAAGGGGGGGATATGATCTCCATGTATTAATACATAAGGGGGGATATGATCTGATCTCCCATGTATAATACATAAGGGGGGGGATATGATCTCCATGTATAATACATAAGGGGGGGGATATGATCTCCATGTATAATACATAAGGGGGGGATATGATCTCCTTGTATAATACATAAAGGGGGGATATGATCTCCATGTATAATACATAAGGGGGGGATATGATCTCCATGTATAATACATAAGGGGGGATATGATCTCCATGTATAATACATAAGGGGGGGGGGGATATGATCTCCATGTATAATACATAAGGGGGATATGATCTCCATGTATTAATACATAAGGGGGGATATGATCTCCATGTATAATACATAAGGGGGGGATATGATCTCCATGTATAATACATAAGGGGGATATGATCTCCATGTATAATACATAAGGGGGGGGATATGATCTCCATGTATAATACATAAGGGGGGGATATGATCTCCATGTATAATACATAAGGGGGGATATGATCTCCATGTATAATACATAAGGGGGGATATGATCTCCATGTATAATACATAAGGGGGGATATGTATCTCCATGTATATAATATGACATAATACATAAGGGGGGATATGATCTCCATGTATAATACATAAGGGGGGATATGATCTCCATGTATAAATACATAAGGGGGGATATGATCTCCATGTATAATACATAAGGGGGGATATGATCTCCATGTATAATACATAAGGGGGGATATGATTCTCCATGTATAATACATAAGGGGGGATATATCTCCATGTATAGGGGGGATATGATCTCCATGTATAATACATAAGGGGGGATATGATCTCCATGTATAATACATAAGGGGGATATGATCTCCATGTATAATACATAAGGGGGGATATGATCTCCATGTATAATAATACATAAGGGGGGGATATGATCTCCATGTATAATACATAAGGGGGGATATGATCTCCATGTATAATACATAAGGGGGGGATATGATCTCCATGTATAATACATAAGGGGGATATGATCTCCATGTATAAATACATAAGGGGGATATGATCTCCATGTATAATACATAAGGGGGGGATATGATCTCCATGTATAATACATAAGGGGGGGGATATGATCTCCATGTATAATACATAAGGGGGATATGATCTCCATGTATAATACATAAGGGGGATATGATCTCCATGTATAATACATAAGGGGGGGATATGATCTCCATGTATTAATACATAAGGGGGGGATATGATCACCATGTATAATACATAAGGGGGATATGATCTCCATGTATAATACATAAGGGGGGGATATGATCTCCATGTATAAAAAGGGGAAATGCATATGTAAGGGGGGGATATGATCTCCATGTATAATACATAATGGGGGGATACATAAGGGGGATATGATCTCCTCATAGTATAATAATATCTCCATGTATATAAGGAGAGGGGGATATGATCTCCATGTATAATACATAAGGGGGGATATGATCTCCATGTATAATACATAAGGGGGATATGATCTCCATGTATAATACATAAGGGGGGATATGAATGTATAATACATAAGGGGGATATGATCACCATGTATAATACATAAGGGGGGATATGATCTCTATGTATAATACATAAGGGGGGATATGATCTCCATGTATAATACATAAGGGGGGATATGATCTCCATGTATAATACATAAGGGGGGGATATGATCTCCATGTATAATACATAAGGGGGATATGATCTCCATGTATAATACATAAGGGGGGATATGATGATATCCATGTATAATACATAAGGGGGGGATATGAATTTTCCATTGTATAATACATAAGGGGGGATATGATCTCCATGTATAATACATAAGGGGGGGGAAATGATCTCCATGTATAATACAGGGGGGATATGATCTCCATGGGGGGGGATATGATCTCCATGTATAATACATAAGGGGGGATATGATTTCCATGTATAATACATAAGGGGGATATGATCTCCATGTATAATACATAAGGGGGGGATATGATCTCCATGTATAATACATAAGGGGGATATGATCTCCATGTATGAATACATAAGGGGGATATGATCTCCATGTATAATAAATAAGGGGGGATATGATCTCCATGTATAATACATAAGGGGGGATATGATCTCCATGTATAATACATAAGGGGGGGGGGATATGATCTCCATGTATAATACATAAGGGGGGGATTGATCTCCATGTATATTACATAAGGGGGGATATGATCTCCATGTATAATACATAAGGGGGGGATATGATCTCCATGTATAATACATAAGGGGGGATATGATCTCCATGTATAATACATAAGGGGGGGGGATTGTGATCTCCATGTATAATACATAAGGGGGGATATGATCTCCATGTATAATACCCAAGGGGGGATATGTTCTCCATGTATAATAACATAAGGGGGGGGGATATGATCTCCATGTATAATACATAAGGGGGGATATATGATCTCCATGTATAATACATAAGGGGGATATGATCTCCATGTATAATACATAAGGGGGGATATGATCTCCCAGATGTATAATACATAAGGGGGGGATATGATCTCCATGTATAATACATAAGGGGGGATATGATCTCCATGTATAATACATAAGGGGGTTATGATCTCCATGTATAATACATAAGGGGGGGATATGATCACCATGTATAATATAAATAAGGGGGGATATGATCTCCATGTATAATACATAAGGGGGGATATGATCTCCATGTATAATACATAAGGGGGGGATATGTTCTCCATGTATAATACATAAGGGGGGATATGATCTCCATGTATAATACATAAGGGGGGGATATGATCACCAAGTATAATACATAAGGGGGGATATGATCTCCATGTATAATACACAAGGGGGGGATATGATCTCCATGTATAATACATAAGGGGGATAAACTTGATCTCCATGTATAATACATAAGGGGGGATATGATCTCCATGTATAATTACATAAGGGGGGGGATATGATCTCCCATGTATAATACATAAGGGGGATATGATCTCCATGTATAAATACATAAGGGGGGGATATGATCTCCATGTATAAATACATAAGGGGGGGGATATGATCTCCATGTATAATACATAAGGGGGGGGGTATATGATCTCCATGTATAATACATAAGGGGGGGATATGATCTCCATGTATAAATACATCAGTGGTTCATATAGTGAACTCGGTTGTAGTTATTCCCCCCCGAGGTTCATCACAGAGGACAAGGGGCGCTCTTTACGTCTGGAGGAAAAGAAATGTCATCTCCAAACACAGAAAGGTTTTCTTCACAGTAAGAGCTGTGAGAATGTGGAATTAGACTCCCTCCAGAGTTGGGTGTGGCCAGCTCAGTGGATTGCTGTAGGAAAGTCCTGGATCCTTTCTTGGATACACAGAATATAACTGGATATAACATTTATAGGGAAAGTGGATCCAGGGAATATCTGATTGCCTCTCGGGGGGATCAGGAAGGAATTTTCCCTTGCAGGAGGAGATTGGATCGTGCTTTGCTGGGTTTTTTGCCTTCCTCTGGATCCACTGTGGGTGTCGGATTATAGCTTTTTTTTTAATGGTTGAACTGGATAGACTTTTGTCTTTTTTCAGCCAGACTAACTATGTAACTACATGAAAACACGTGCCAAGTGTCTTTGTTGTGTGGACACAGAGACTTCTATCGCCTTTGCTCCTGAAAGACACGAAGATCTCAGGGATGACGGTGTGAGTGTTCAGTGCTGCAAGATGATCAATACAAAGCCGTGCACTGCACAGGTACAGAGAGAGAGCGATACAGATCAGCAAAGCAAGACAATTCTCAATCACTGAAGGCTCAGCTGGTCTCATACATAAACCAGAACCTGACAGCTCTGAACTGCTCTGAGAGATGGATATCCAAGCCAGCTCACCCTCCATGGGCTCTCATCAAAACCTACAGATGATAGAATTCCCACAAACCCCCAAATTACTATTTTCTCTGTTGTGCTCCCCCTGTTGGGGTGGCTGGTAATTAACTGGTTCTTCCCTAACCTCACAGAAGGGACCACCCAAGGACCAACCCATGCACACCGGCTCTACTAACCCGGTCTAGGGAATGTCTTTTTGGGTGAAGAAACTTTAACAGGAGAAGGGTGAGGGGATGGGATACTCCTAAAGGTTAGCACATAGCAATTAGAGGACAATCTTCTCCTTATGTAGGGCCCTCTAGGTAGATCATTTTTATTGTTTTGTAGGCTGGAAGGCTCTAACAGGTCAGGGGCTTCTGGGACCTTCCCACCCTTCGAGAACTTTCTGGAACAGGGGTAGGAGGAGGGTAGGAGGCCCAAATCTGCATGTTTGAGGGACCTTTGCCAATCCCCTTGGCAGGAGGCTGGACATGGTGAACAAGGATGACCTTAAATGTGGCGGAGCCTGAGCAGCAGGGAAGTTGTGAGAGTTGGGTTGAAGATGGACTGAGAGGAAGGCTGGAGTGTGGAGGGAATGCCTACCTACAGGCAGGATCAGGGGCGGACTGACCATTTGGAAACTCGGGCACTGCCCGAGGGCCCCCGGGGTCGGTAGGGGGCCCCATGAGATGCCCCTGGTGCCTTTTTCATAGGCTTTTTTGAGTTTGGGCAAGGACACAGGGGCCCCATGATCCCCGATTGCCCTGGGGCCCCATGAGTTGTCAGTCCGCCCCTGGGCAGGATGCTGGGAAGAAGGATCTCCACTGCCCAAGGTCTCTTCGGAGGACATCCTGAGCATCAGGGAAAGAGCGAGCCCGGCAAAAAGGCCTGAATGCAGCTACCAACCCACCACACTGACCAGAGCAACCCGTAAATATATAAAACAAAAAGAAATTCTGCACTAAATGTCTGAATCACAGAGAAGATAGAGCAGCTAACATGAAATTGCCGGCAACAATAAAAATTTATATCTATACAAAATGTAGCGTTAATCTCTCATACAGGGGCGGACTGACCATTTGGAAACCGGGCACTGCCCAAGGGCCGGGGTCAGTAGGGGGCCCCATGAAATTACTATGGTACCTTTTTCATAGGCTTTTTTGAGTTTTTGCAAGGGTACCAGGGGCCCCATGATCTCCTATTGTCCGGGGTGCCCCATGAGTTGTCAGTCCGCCCCTGCTCTCATAACAACATAAACATTATAAATGAAAGAAAAGTCTTAAAGAGCAACAGTCCTTGTGATGAAAATCTTCCATATAACACACAGGAAAAGGAGTGATGAGTCGTCCCAAAGGGGGGAGAGAAGAAATCCCCCACCAAAACAACACCACACACAGCCTCTTACCAGAGGGTAACACCACAGGTCATGAGGTCATATACAGCATTTATGGATGGTCAGATGGGTGAAATGGGCCAAATATCTTCTCTATCTTCTCAAAACCTGAAGGAACCTCCAAGACTGACTCCAGAAAGATAGTAACTCAAAATAATGATTTAAACCACATAGGCATGGAAATATGGAACCACAGAGCTTCTCCACCCAAAGACAACTCTTCAGTTAGTAGTAGGAAGATATACCTCATTGAACCATCTCAGGACTGTTACTGACTTGGCTTGCTCCTGGACTTCCCTTGGCTCATTGAAAGACCTGCTTCCACTTGATCTCCTTAAATATGGGAGACAGTAGAGTCACGTGGAAGATGGACTGGGAGGAAGGCTGGAGTGTGGATTCCTGGGAGGGGGGCCCCAGGGAGGGGAGCCTGTCTACAGACTGGTTGCTGGATGGGAGGATCTCCACTGCCTAAAATTTCCTGTGGATGACATCTGAACAACAGGGGGGGAAGGAGCCAGCCCAGAGAAAGGCCTGAGAGCAGCCACCAACCTACCACGCTGACGGACAGTGCGAGTGTACTCTTACAACCAGGGGTGTATTTTAGGTTTTGTACTGCCCTAGGCAACACAAAAATCATCTCTCCCCCACGGAGACAAGCCGACCAACACCACCCCCACTTCCTCCTCCAATGGAGAGAGCCTGACATTGCTGGACATTGACCAACAACACCCTTTGCCCCCCACCCAGGAGATCCTTCCACTACCCCCCCTGGCGATAGTGAAAAAAGACACTCATCTTCACAGCTCTGGACATCCCCGGAATGAGAGGCAGGCTGTACATACACCATCAAGCAGCCGCCCAAGCCTCACGCAGATCCCACAATGGTTCCCATGGCATACGTGCCCTTCCTTCATCCACTTCTTCTGAGGGGAGGCGCTGCCTCCCTGAAAACGTTCCATCCTAGGCAAGTGGGCCTGGTTTGCCATGTGGTATATAT
>CATNWA010003674.1:0-17846 GCA_951230385.1 Staurois parvus | reverse complement strand
CACACATTTGAATGGAGTAAAGGTTGGCTCCCCTCCTGGCCCCAAATTAGCTCGGGGAGAAGAAATTTAAAGCTGGGGCCTTTCACATACTTTTTCCCCCCCGCACTGGGGAAAATTTTTTTTAACATTTTAAAGTGAAATTTAAAAACCAGGGCAACATCAAAATTTTTTTGGTTTATTATATGTTCACAACTGTGTTTTTTTCGATTTTTTGGGACTAGATGACGTTCAAAAGGAAAACTTTTTTATCCCCAATTCATGCAAAATTTCCAGTAATCCAAGGGTTCACATATTTTTTCTTGCAACGGAAAATGTTAGCCAATTCCGATTATGTTGTTCTATGTATCCCAATAAAAAGGGTTTTGCAATACAATACAGGGGGACCCGTGTCCCAAACGCCTGGGGGAACGTCATATTTGGGTTTGAAACAAATGCCAAACCTTTAAAAATTTAAATTTGGTGGGTTTTAAAAATTTCCCAAATAATTTGGTTAAACAATACAAATGTATGTCAGTCGGGATTTTCAATGCAATTTGGGCGTCCCTTTTTTTTTTTTTCCTTCACTTTTCACTAAAAGGGAAAAAAATCCCAAAAAAAGGGCGACCAATTAACCCATTTAAGGGCCTTGAAAATCCCCCCTTTTTTTTTTTTTTGGGCCAAAAAAAAAAAATCGGCAGATTTTAGACTCAACAAAAACAGGCCATAGATTGTTCAAAAAATCCAATTTTTCAGCCGGGGAAAAAAACAAACCCGGGCCGATATTAAAGGGAAAAATTAGGGGGTTAATTGGCCCCCCCTTTTTTCAGGATTTTGGCACATTTTTTTAACCGGAAATTTTTGGAAAAAAAAAAATGGGCCCAAATTTTTCTGATGGGGGCCCGTTTTTCCCCCGCGAAATTTGGGTCAAATCCCGATCTTTTACAAAAGAAAAAATTTGCGAAAGAGCCCTGCCCTTTCCCAAGAAAAAGAACAAAAAAAAAAAAAATTAAAAAAAAAGAAAAATGCAGGCCATAGACGGGACGAAAACGACAAAAATAATTTTTACTGGGGTTTGGTAACCCCCGGCCTATTGAACGACCGTTTTTTCATTTTTTTTTTTTTTTTTAAAAAAACGGCCAGTTTTTGCCCCCATCAATGGCCTCCCATTAATGTTTCATCTGTCAGGGGGTTTTCCCCCCACTGACAGCTGAATTTTAAATAATTTCCGTAAATTTAAAATAAATTTTTTAAAAAAACCCGGGCTTTGGGGGTTCCCCCCCCCCAAAATCCATACCAAGCCCTTCGGTCTGGAAAATGTATTTTTAAGACTAACTCCATGGCAAAAATTAAAAGGGAAAAAACTGCGGGGGGTTTCCCCCCTGAAACCCCAACCAAAACCCTTATCCGGGGCCTCCACCCCGCGGGTTTCAGGAAAAGGGGGGGGGGGGGGGGGAGAGAGGCCCCCCCCAAAAGCACCTTCCCCCCCATGTTGAGGGGGACAAGGGCCCTTCCCCCCACAACCCGGCCCCGGGGGGTGTGGGGGCCCTGGGGGAAAGGGGGGCTTATCAGAACCCGGGGGGCCCCCTAGATCCCACCCCCCCACGCCAACCCTGGCCCCCACTGCATAAGGCTGGTGACCTCCGTGGGGGGGGAAAAGTTTTTTTTTTTTTTAAATTATTTTTTTTTTTTTTGGCTCACTTGCCCCTTTAAAACCGTAAATTGACTTGGATCACTTCGGGGGAAAAGTTTTTTTTTGCTTTTTGTAAATGAGAATGCGGAAACCATTCCCCCTTACTCATTCACGGGGGGGGTTTCAGGATCTGGTAACCCCCGCCCACAACCCCCACAAACCCTTTCCCCTTGTCCCCATAAACATGGCACAAGGTGCTTGGGGGGGGGACCCCCCCGGGCCCCCCCCCCCAAAGCACCCCCCCATGTTGGGGGCATGTGGCCGGGAAAGGGTTCAGGAGGGGGGGGGCGCCCCGCTGGGGTTTCCCCCCCCCCCCCCCCCCCCCCTTTACGACCTCCCGGGCTGCATCTGGGAAAAGGGGTTTTGGTATGGTTTTTTTTAAGAACCCCACACTGTTTTTTTTTTAAAAATTTTCGGGGTTGATTTTCCCCCCTTAAAAATACATACCAGACCCAAGGGTTTGGGGTAGGAGGGAAAGGGGGACCCCACAATTTTTGTTTTTTTTTTTTTTTTTAAAATTGAAAGTTTTTTCTTTTTACATTCACCCTGTCAAAAAAAAAAATTTTTAATTATCTAGACCTTCGAAATAAAGTAAAAACATAACAAAATAATGTATTAAAGGATAAGAAACAAAACAGAATCACTAGAACAAGAGAAATCAAATTGGAAACATAAAGATATGCCGGATGCCTGGTTGTCACACACCAGAGTACGCCACCGAGATGCCGGCTGTCAGAGGACTCCAACACAGCGACGCCACCCTGATGCCGGCTGTCCAGAGGACTACCACACACAGAGACGCCACCTTGAGTGGCCGCTGTCAGAGGACTCCACACACAGGAGACGCCACCGAGTGCCGGCTGTCAGAGGAGCTCCACTAACACAGGAGACGCCAGACCGAGTGCCGCCTGTCAGAGGAAAAACTCCACACACAGGAGGGACGCCACCACGAGTGCCGGCTGTCAGAGGACTCCACATCTACAGGAGAAACGCCACCCGAGAAAGAGTGCCCGGCTGATCAGAGTACTCCCAACACTCAGGAGTACGCCAGCCGATTGCCGGCTTGTGTCAGAGGACTCCACAACACAGGGAGACGCCACCTGAGTGACGGCAGTCAGAGGCTCTCCACACCACAGGTGACGGCCACCGAGTGGCGCTTGTCAGTAGAGGACTCCACACACACCGTAAGAAAGCCACCGAGAGTGCTGTGTCCGTGCTGTCAGAGGACCTCCACACACAGGAGACGCCACCGAGTGCCGGCTGTCAGAGGGACTACCACACACAGGAGACGCCACCGATTGCCGGCCTGTCAGAGGACTCCACACCACAGGAATACGCCACCAGAGTGCCGGCTAGTCCAGAGTGACCTCCACACACAGGAGACGCCCACACGGAGTGCCGGCTGTCAGAGGACTCAACACACAGGGGACGCCAACGAAGTGCCAGGCTGTCAGAGGAGCTCCTAACACACATGGAGACGCCACCGCAGTGCCGGACTGTCAAGAGGACTCCACACACAGGAGTCGCGCCACACCGAGTGCCGGCAGTCCGAGGGACTCCCACACACAGGAGTCGCCACCGGTCGTAGAGTGCCGGCTGTCAGAGGACTCCACACCACAGGAGGACTCGATCCGAGTGCCGGCTTGTCAGAGGACTCCACAACACATGAGTCCTGCGGGACGAACGAGTAGCCGGCTGTCAGAGGACTCCACACACAGGAGTCGCCGAGACAGAGTGCCGGCTGTCAGAGGTAATCCACAAACACTCAGGAGACGCCGACCGCGGTGCCGGCATGTCAGAAGGAAATTCCACACAACAGTAGACGCCATCCGAGTGCCGTGCTGTCAGAGGACTCCACACACAGGTAGTCGCGACCCGAGTGCCGGCTGTCTGTAGGACTCTCCACACACAGGAGTCCCGCGACCGTAGAGCCTGCAGTCAGAGGACTCCACACTCACTGGAGTTCGCGACCGAGTGCCGGCTTGTCAGAGGACTCCACACAGACAGGTAGTCGCGACCGGAGTGCCGGCTGTCAGAGGGACTCCACACACAGGAGACGCGACCGAGTGCCGGCAGTCAGCAGGGACTCACCACACTGAGATTTACTATTGAACAGGGTCTAAAAAGAAAGCGCCCACAAGAGGATCGCTCTAAAATGTGTTTCTGCACATGCTCGGACGAGGCAGTTATATCCGGCCATAGACACTGGGAAAAGCTTCTAGTTTCTTCACTGTGACGACTTGCTATAAAAAAAACAATTTTTTTACATTTAAAAATTTTTTGAACTGGCAGATATTGTTTAAAGTGAAGTCCTGATATTTGGACAAAGCAAATTTCTAAGTGAACAATGTCTCTGCCGTGATTTTCATGGTGTTAGACGTGCTTCTTAGCAATGTCTGCTTTTTGAGTCTGATTGTTCCTGGTCTGTGTCTCGTTAGTAAAATTCGATTGGCGTCTACTTGTTAGACGCTTTCTTTAGTAAATGTCTTTGCAGTCCGAAAAGTAGACGGTCGCTATTAAAAACTAGGACGTTAGCCCACAGAAATGCGCCCAGGCACAATAGTAAATCGGCGGTACTAACTGACACTGATACCAATTTTTTTAATCCCAGACTACCTTTGACCCCCTATACCTTTGACCAGTCCTGACCCAAAACACTTAACCGCTGGCACTTGAACTAGATCAAACGCCAGAGATGATCTAGGTATTTTTTCAATTATTTGTATTTTTTTTATATTTTTTACATTTTTTTTCTGTCTTTGCCAGAGTTTAGAAAGATACAATGCGAATCTCTAGCTGAGAGCTAGGCGCATTCATAAGAGAGAAGACCAAAAAACCAAGGGGGTGTGCGGGGCGCTTTATACAGTGATACTGATTACTGTGTAGCCACCACCAGACGAGAGGCTATCACAGCGATCATGGTGGACCCAAAATCGGGAATCCCTGTCCCAATCGTCAGAACGGACCCGAGAGCTCTCAGTGACACTGCGGTCTTGTGCTGGGAGCGTTCGGCCGTGTGACGCGCTCCCAGCACAAAGACAGGCACGCAAATATGCGGCCCCACGTGAAAACAGCCCAGTTCTGTGAGGCCGCATATTGTGATAGAAGATGTTGACGCCGATGACGAAACAGAAATTAAACAAAGAATTGTTACGTAAAACTGCAAATACAAAAACAACTAATGAGAGATTTAAAAGACAAATTCTGCACATGGCAGCACGCGGTGCTTTTCACACTGAAGTGTTAGCATCGTGGCAAACTGACGCCTCATGTCCAGTCAGGAGGAGTTGAAGCCTCCCATTCAAGTCCAAGATGCTGCTCCGCAAACGCCCGGCGCAGGCATTTGCGACGTGGTTGAGGAGCGTTTTTAATACCATTTTAAAACTTCATTATAGGTGCTTGTGGTGCAGTTTTAAAACGCTCAGCAAATGCCTTAACAAATGCCTCAAAACCGCGTATAGGGCATTTGGGGAGTGATTTTGCAGAGCATTAAAAATGCTTCCCTAATGCCTGTCAAACGCTATAGGGGGGTTTGGCAAGAGTTAGAAATAAAGTCCAAGTGTAAACGAGCCTTAGGCTCCATGCAGCCCCTGAACTCTCCCTAATGTTCTCCTAGCTGTCCGTGTACACATCGTCCTTTACAGGCAGTTGAGTTTACAGTCGTTTTTTTGAGAACGCAGAAATAACCTTGCGTTCAGGAGTAGATTTTATCAGCGTTTTCAAATGCAAAACACTTGTAAACGCGGCTAACCGCATTTATAAGCGATTGAAACATTTTTTTTTAAGTCTTCTATTTCCAGATGCTGTCCAAGTACTCAAACGGACCCGGAACACCGTACTTTGAGATTTCGCATGAAAGAAAAATGTGTTGAAACTGCTGCAATAATTTCTGCACAGATATAAGTCGGAACATCCCAACACCACAAGAAAAAAACAAAGACAGCTAATCTCAACAAATGCTGCTCTCTTCCGCTTCTGCTCTCCCTATTCCTCTCAAAATGTCTGAAATAGTTTATTTACTGTGTTTCAGTTGCATTCTGGGCATTAACCCCTTCCAGTCCGGACGCTTCCCACCCCCTTCTTCCAGTCCGGACGCTTCCCCCCCTTCTTCCAGTCCGGACGATTCCCCCCCCTTCCAGTCCAGGGACGCTTCCCCCCTTTCCAGTCCGGAACGCTTTCACCCCTTCTTCCAGTCCGGACGATTCCCCCCCCTTCCAGTCCAGACGCTTCCCCCCCCTTCCAGTCCGGACACTTTCACCCCCCTTCTTCCAGTCCGGACGCTTCCCCCCCCCCTTCCAGTCCGGACGCTTTCACCCCCCTTCTCTTCCAGTCCGGACGCTTTCACCCCCGTCCAGTCCGGACACTCTCCCCCCCCTGCCAGTCCGGACACTCTCCCCCCCTGCCAGTCCGGACACTCTCCCCCCTTAAAGTCCCTCTGGACGCTTTCACCCCCTTCCGGTCCGGACGCTTTCACCCCCTTCCTTCCAGTCCGGACGCTTTCCCCCCCCCTTCCAGTCCGGACGCTTTCCTCCCCCCCCCCCTTCCAGTCCGGACGCTTTCCCCCCCCCTTCCAGTCCGCCGCTTTCCCCCCCCCTTCCAGTCCGGACGCTTCCCCCCCCCCCCTTCCAGTCCGGACGCTTTCCCCCCCTTCCAGTCCGGACGCTTTCACCCCCTTCTTCAAGTCCGGACGCTTTCCCCCCCCCTTCCAGTCCGGACGCTTTCCCCCCTCTTCCAGTCCAGGACGCTTCCCCCCCCCCTTCCAGTCCGGACGCTTCCCCCCCCCCCCTTCCAGTCCGGACGCTTTCCCCCCCTTCCAGTTCCGGACGCTTTCCCCCCCCCTTCCAGTCCGGACGCTTTCACCCCCTTCCAGTCGGACGCTTTCACCCCCTTCTTCCAGTCTGAACGCTTCCACCCCCTTTCCAGTCCCGGACGCTTTCCCCCCTTCCAGTCTGAACGCTTTTCCCCCCTTCTTCCAGATTCCATCCCCCACCTCCTTCCAGTCTGGACGCTTTCCCCCCCTTCTTCCAGTCCGGACGCTTTCCCCCCCTTCCAGTCCGGGACGCTTTCCCCACCCTTCCAGTTCGGACGCTTCCCCCCCCTTCCAGTCCGGACGCTTTTCACCCCCTTCCAGTCCGGACCGCTTTCACCCCCTTCTTCCAGTCTGAACGCTTCCCCCCCCCCTTTCCAGTCCGGACGCTTTCCCCCCCCTTACCAGTGTCCGGAACACTTTCCCCCCCTTCCAGTCCGGAACGCTTCCCCCCTTCCAGTCCGGACGCTTTCACCCCCTTCCAGTCGGACGCTTTCACCCCCTTCTTCCAGTCCTGAACGCTTCCCCCCCCCCCTTCCAGTCCGGACGCTTTCCCCCCCTTCCAGGTCCGGACGCTCCCCCCCCCCCTTCCAGGAAACGGGCGCACTTTCCCCCCCCTTCCAGTTCGGACGCTTTCCCCCCCTTCCAGTTCGGACGCTTTCACCCCCTCCGGACGCTTTCCCACCCCCTTCCAGTCCGGACGCTTTCACACCCCCCTTCCTGTCCAGGCCAATTTTCAGCGCTGTCACACTTTGAATGACAATTGCGCGGTCATGGCAACACTGTACCCATATGAATTTTTTTAGCCTTTTTTTGAGACAGATAAAACTTTATTTTGGTGTGGTATTTATTCACCGCTGGGATTTTTATTTTATTTTTCTATATAAATGAAAAAGTCCAAAATTTAGAAAAAAAAGTGTTTGTCTTATAAGATTTTGCAAATAAATAATATTTCATCATAAATCTCGGCCAAAATTTATTGTTATTTTTTTAGTAAAAAAAGAAATAACCCAAATTAGTTTATAACCAAAAATTATAATTTTTCAAAAAATGTTTTTTACATTTTTATATTATTATTTATTTATTTTTTTACATACTGTCACCCTAGCAGTACAGTGTCACCATGGTGACACTGTACTACTTGTGGGGGGTGATGAAGATTTTTTTTTTTTTCTTTTACACCCATAAAGGCTATAAAAGCAATCCTTTCTCCTTCTCTCTGGCTGCGTTCCTGTAGCCAAAGAGAAATAAAGAACCAGCAAACACAAATGCTCCTGCGCTTGGAGATGGACTCGATGCTACAACCACATTAAGAATGTCCTGGAACACGCACCCCCTTGCTGCCCTCAAATAGACCGGGGGAATCCAAATATACTGAATTGTACCACATGACAAGCTGTGACCAATCACAGCTCTCACAGTATTTCTCATTGGCTGAGGAAAGAACAAAGGGCGGGCTCACCGGCCTAGTGCATTACCATAACAAATGTTTAATAAGAAATAAAGTAGGTGTTGTACTCACAAACGACAATAAAGTCAAGGCACATCATAAAGAACAGCTGGGTCAGCACCGCACTAAGTAACAGTCCGCTATAGGGAGTGTAGACATCCAATAGGCTGACGCGTTTCGAGGACTTGCCTCTTCCTCAGAGCTACAGTGGCTACACTCCCTACTGCGGACTGTTACTCAGTGCGGTGCTGACCCAGCTATTCTTTTATGACGTGCCTTGACTTTATTGTCGTTTGTGAGTACAGCACCTATTTTATTTCTTATTAAACATTTGTTATGGTAATGCACTAGTCCTGTGCCCCCGCTGCTTGTTCTTTCCTCAGCCAATGAGAAATACTGTGAGAGCTGTGATTGGTCACAGCTTGTCATGTGGTACAAGGTTGCTGTGAATGGCCCTGTACCATGTGACCTCTGTGATCATTCACAGATTTCACACGTAGTAAGCAATGTCATCAGAAGTGACATCTTGCTTACTATTCATGTGATTACTGATTGGCCAATCAGTGATCACGATTGGGACCTCACAGAGGTCCTGTACAGCAATCGGTGTTCCCCAGAGGGCACAGCGGGCACCTGGCCATGGTGCCGAACGCTCCCAGGGAGCGTGCACAGTCCAAAATGGCGGGGACCGTTTATGAATGGCAACCCACCCCTGCACTGCCACCGTCCATACGTTTATATACATGAGCCAGATGGGGAGTGGTTAAAAAACGGTTCTAAACGCGGCTGAACAGACATTTTCTAACCTACGTTTTCCCAGCAGTCAGTTTTGGTCAGAAGTGTCCCGTGTACATGGAGCCTCAGAGGAATTCTGGAGGGAAACGGTTTCAGAGAATGTCATGACAGGAATCCTCTATGGATTAGACCGGGAAGCTGTGGCCCTCCAGCTGTTGGTGAACTACAAGTCCCATCATGCCTCTGCCTTTGGGAGTCTTGCTTGTAACTGTCAGTTTTGCAATGCCTCATGGGACTTGTAGTTCTACAACAGCTGGAGGGCCGCAGTTGCCCACCCCTGGATTAGAGCATTGTCAGCCCAACACAGTGAGATGGATGGAACAGGCAGACATGTTCAGGAAGACACACGCACACGTATGTAGAGCTGTATCAGAGAAGACTTTACCTCACATTTTCAGCACAAGGACTGAGGAAGGTGCTGAGCCGGTATTATTACTGCACCACAGGCTGACACTACAATGGAAGGAAGGGGGAGGCTGTTTTCAGGCCCCCCGCACTCATGGGTTGTGACATCTGAGGTAGGGGCAGTTTCAAGGCCCCCCTTCCCGTTTTCTCCTCAGGAGGTCAGATCACACCTGGTCCAGCTGTGGAAAATCTGCCGGGCAACATCCCCTGTCAGGTGACACAGGTGTGATCCGCCCGGAGACAAGAGAAGTCAGCTGACCCCTGGGAACATTCTGGAAGGTCACATGACCTTTATCCTGGGGTCAGCTGCCCTTTTGGAACCTTCCAGGAGGGTGTTAACCCGTATAAAGAGGGGCTCTGTGATTGGCTCTGAGCCGGTCTGCAGACCCCTGGCTATAATAGAGGAGCTGTCAGCAGGGATCGGGGACATGAGGAGCCGGATGTGCCGCCTGACAGAGAGAGCCGGGGATGAAGATGGAGGAGAATGGATGCAGAGATGCTCTTTACCGGGACCGTCAGGCCTGCAGCTTCCGCCTCCCATTCATTAGCAGCACATGCCAGGGGAAGTGACATCAAAACCCAGGAAGAGGAACCTTCTCGCAGGGGGTCAATGGACGGAGCTAAGGAAGGACGCACAGCAGGAGGAGCCACAGCCGACACTACCTCCCTGAATTCCCCAGTCGGCATAGTCCAGCCGCCTCCTCCGAGCTTCAGGAGGGGCGGGATTTCTATGGCCGTGGGCGAGGCGTTACCTGCTGGTCTCCGCAGAGCAGCTCCGCCCCCCCCAGTGATGTCACAGCCGGCTCGGTAACCACGGCAACTGCACGCTACGGCACCTAAGGACCAGTAACAGCTTCCGGTTCCCAACAGAGACAGCGAATTACAGCCGCACTGCGGGAACACCGAAGTATCTTCACCACAGGAACTGCAAGACACACAAGCAGCTACTGAACACAGCACCAGGGGCGGACTGACTCATGGGGCCCCCCGGGCAATAGGGGATCATGGGGCCCCTGTGTCCTTGCCCAAAGTCAAAAAAAGCCTATGAAAAGGTACCAGGGGCATCTCATGGGTCCCCCTACTGACCCCGGGCCCTTGGGCAGTGCCCAAGTTTCCAAATGGTCAGTCCGCCCCTGCACAGCACCCCTGATCAACAGGCACAATGGATCCCAGCTGTGTGCTCCCCTCACGCAGCTCCACTCCCTCCACACGAGGATGGGGAGTCTACTCAAATATAATGACGGGGCTGTGCATTTATGGTCCGTTTATTAACGTCCTCCCTAGGAGCGCGCAGCACCGCGATCCGGTGCCCGCTGTGTCTGGAGGAACACCAATCGCTGTACGGGACCTCTGTGGGAGGTAGCAATCATGTGATCCCTGATTGGCCAATCAGTGATCACATGAAGAGTAGTAAGCAAGATGTCACTTCTGACATCATTGCTTACTACGTGTGAAATCTGTGAATGATCACCGAGATCACATGGTACAGGGCCATTCACAACAGACTTGTACCATGTGACAAGCTGTGACCAATCACAGCTCTCACAGTATTTCTCAATGGTGACACTGCTGCTAGGGTGACAGTATATAAAAAAATAACAATGTAATAAAAAAATTTTAGAACAATTATAATTTTTAGTTATAAACTAATTTTTTTTTTTTTTTTTTTACTAAAAAGATAGATGAACACATTTTTGGTTAAGATTTATGAAGTGAGATTATTTATTTGCAAAATTTTTATTTAATTTTTAAAAACATTTTTGAAATTTTTAATTTATATAGCAAAAAAAAATTAAAATCTAAGTGAATAAATACCACCAAAATAAAGCTTTATCTGTCTCAAAAAAATGCTAAAAAATTCATATGGGTACAGTGTTGCATGACCGCGCAATTGTCATTCCAAGTGTGACAGCGCTGAAAGCTGGAAATTGGCCTGGACAGTAAGGGGGGGGAAGCTTCCGGACTGGAAGGGGGGGGAAAGCTTCCGGACTGGAAGGGGGGGGAAAGCTTCCGGACTGGAAGGGGGGGGGGGGGAAAGCTTCCAGACTGGAAGGGGGGGGGAAAGCTTCCAGACTGGAAGGGGGGGGGAAAGCTTCCGGACTGGAAGGGGGGGGAAAGCTTCCGGACTGGAAGGGGGGGGAAAGCGTCCGGGGACTGGAAGGGGGGGTGAAAGCGTCCGGACTGGAAGGGGGAAAGCGTCCGGACTGGAAGGGGGGGTGAAAAGTTTCTGGACTGGAAGGGGGAAAGCGTCTGGACTGGAAGGGGGGGAAGCGTCCGGACTGGAAGGGGGGGGAAGCGTCCGGACTGGGAGGGGGGGAAGCGTCTGGATTGGGAGGGGGGAAGCGTCTGGACTGGAAGGGGGGGAAAGCGTCCGGACTTGAAGTGGTTAAAGGACATGCAGAGCCTGCTTGACCTATTGGCTTTTGCAGACAGAATTTTGCCGTGTTTTTTTTCTAGACGTTTTTATGTGGCAATTTCCGGGCTAAAATCTCCTTCCTCTCATATCCGACTGACTTCAGATTTCAGAGAAGACCTTCCAGTGTGGTCACAGTTCTTAGAACACTTCAAAAGATCCTTTTGTTTGTGATCGGGAATTTTGTTTATTTACTGACGTGGCAGGATCAGTGGGTTTTGCGGCATTGTGGAAAACCCACCGGTGCGCAGAGTACTGGCAGTACTGGGGTCGCCGGTTCGAATCCCAACCACGGCACCACCTGCCTGGAGTTTGCATGTTCTCCCTGTGCCTGCGTGGGTTTCCTCTGGGTACTCCGGTTTCCTCCCACACTCCAAAGACATGCTGGGAGGTGAATTGGTTCCTGTCGAAATTGGACCTGTATCTGTATGTATGGATGTGAGTTAGGGACCTTAGATCAGTGTTTTTCAACCTTTTTTGTGCAAAGGCACACTTTTTTCATGAAAAAAATCACGAGGCACACCACCATTAGAAAATGTTAAAAAAATTTACCTCTGTGCCTATATTGACTATATATAAAGTAATTCTCTTGAATAGGAATCAAACACAAAGCAATTATTTTATAATTACTTTATTATGAAATAATAAAGTATTTTATAATTGGACCCGGGGGCCGGACCAAGAGTAGATGAATGATGTGTATGTGTCATCCATAGTAAGTATAGTAATATTCCCCCATAGTAAGCATAGTAATTCATCCCCCATATAGTAATTCATCCCCCATATAGTAATTCATCCCCCATAGTTATTCATCCCCCATATAGTAATTCATCCCATATAGTAATTCATCCCCCATATAGTAATTCATCCCCCCTATAGTAATTCATCCCCCATATTAAGTCCCCAAGCCCCCCCTGTGTCAATTCACTTACCTTTGCTCCGCGCGTTCCCTCTCGCCGTTCCGGTGTAGCATGAAAAATCTGTCTCCTATGAGGATCTGTCTCCTATGAGGATCTGTCCCCCTCGACGTATCTGCACATGTGCCAGTTTCAGGCATTAGCAGCCGATCGGCGATCTCCGGCACATGTGCAGATACGTCGAGGGGGACAGATCATCCTGACAGTATCACGCTCCGCGGGCCGGATTAAAAGGTCCGCCGGGCCGTAGTTTGCCCATTGCTGTTCTAATGATTGGTCTATTTGTGAGCCGAGGCCACATGTTACGGATGAAATTGCAATTTTTCCCACGGCACACCAGACAATAGTGTGCCGTGGCACAGTGGTTGAAAAACGCTGCCTTAGATTGTACGCCCCTTGAGGGTTAGGGACTGATGTGAATGTACAATATATATGTATAGCATGGAGTAAATTGACGGCGCTATATAAGTACCTGAAATAAATAAATAAATACATGGCTGTTATTTCTTTCTAGGAGTAACATGGAGTTATAAGAAGGCAGGAGTATTTGTATGACCAGTTTGGGATCTGAAGGCATTCCTGTGGATATTGATGTGAGGTTCCACTGGATCACTATTGATTTCTTTCTGGATTTTTGAAGGCTGGTTTATTATTCAACCTCCCTAGCGGTCTGATTATGTCCATATTTCTGTGCTCAAAGCGGTACTTTTTTTTTTTTGCATGTAAATACCGTATTTTCCGGCGTATAAGACGACCCCCTATTCTTCCTGTTAAAATATAGGGTTTGGTCTATACTCGCCGTATAAGACTACCCTCTTCCAGCCCTCCCTGTCTCCAAGACGATCCGAGCAGTACACAGTGTCACGGCTCGCGGTCGCCGCCACCAACAGGTGACAATCGCACGACCGCGACTAACAGTAATGCGTCACGCCCACGGCATCAGACCCCAGACCTTCTCACCAAACTCGTGAGTGAAGGACCGGCCGATCTAAAACCGCGGTGTGTGACGCGCGTAACAAGGCCACACTCAGCCGCACCCTACACAGCGATTGCCCAGCTAATGGACTACAATCGGTACCTGCAGCCTAAATGCACTTGTTACTGGGTCGGGTTAATTACGCAACTAACCCTTCTACTGCCACCACCACTTTTGTCGGAGACTGGGAAACACCCGTTATCAAATATACACTATAATGATTGAAAGATTGATCTATATAGCATGGCCCGTGGACCTGTTATACAGAGATATAACAAACCGTAGCATCTCTTCAAAGGCAGGGATTCGTGAATTGCAAGTAAGCGCTTAGAAACAGTTTAACACTTTCAGAAAGAAAGATTTATGTCTAACAGGGTCAAAACAGGTGCGATAAAATATTTAGAAAGAGATGTCACAAAAATATATATATACAGTCAGGTCCATAAATATTGGGACATCGACACAATTCTAACATTTTTGGCTCTATACACCACCACAATGGATTTGAAATGAAACAAAAAAATGTGCTTTAACTGCAAACTGTCAGCTTTAATTTGAGGGTATTTACATCTAAATCAGGTGAACGGTGTAGGAATTACAACAGTTTGCATATGTGCCTCCCACTTGTTAAGGGACCAAAAGTAATGGGACAATTGACTTCTCAGCTGTTCCATGGCCAGGTGTGTGTTATTCCCTCATTATCCCAATTACAATGAGCAGATAAAAGGTCCAGAGTTCATTTCAAGTGTGCTTTTTGCATTTGGAATCTGTTGCTGTCAACTCTCAAGATGAGATCCAAAGAGCTGTCACTATCAATGAAGCCATCATTAGGCTGAAAAAACAAAACAAACCCATCAGAGAGATAGTAAAAACATTAGGCGTGGCCAAAACAACTGTTTGAAACATTCTTAAAAAGAAGGAATGCACCGGCGAGCTCAGCAACACCAAAAGACCCGGAAAACCACGGAAAACAACTGTGGCGGGATGACCAAAGAATTCTTTCCCTGGTGAAGAAAACACCCTTCACAACAGTTGGCCAGATCAAGAACACTCTCCAGGAGGTAGGTGTATGTGTGTCAAAGTCACCAATCAAGAGAAGACTTCACCAGAGTGAATACAGAGGGTTCACCACAAGATGGAAACCATTGGTGAGTCTCAAAAACAGGAAGGCCAGATTAGAGTTTGCCAAACGACATCTAATAAAGCCTTCACAGTTCTGGAACAACATCCTATGGACAGATGAGACCGACATCAACTTGTACCAGAGTGATGGGAAGAGAAGAGTATGGAGAAGGAAAGGAACTGCTCATGATCCTAAGCATACCACCTCATCAGTGAAGCATGGTGGTGGTAGTGTCATGGCGTGGGCATGTATGGCTGCCAATGGAACTGGTTCTCTTGTATTTATTGATGATGTGACTGCTGACAAAAGCAGCAGAATGAATTCTGAAGTGTTTCGGGCAATATTATCTGCTCATATTCAGCCAAATGCTTCAGAACTCATTGGATGCTTCACAGTGCAGATGGACGATGACCCAAAGCATACTGCAAAAGCAACCAAAGAGTTTTTTAAGGGAAAGAAGTGAACTGTTATGCAATGGCCAAGTCAATCACCTGACATGAATCCGAGTGAGCATTTCACTTGCTGAAGACAAAACTGAAGGGAAAATGCCCCAAGAACAAGCAGGAACTGAAGACAGTTGCAGTAGAGGCCTGGCAGAGCATCAGCAGGGATGAAACCCAGCGTCTGGTGATGTCTATGCGTTCCAGACTTCAGGCTGTAATTGACTGCAAAGGATTTGCAACCAATTATTAAAAAGTGAAAGTTTGATTTACGATTATTATTCTGTCCCATTACTTTTGGTCCCTTATCAAGTGGGAGGCACATATGCAAACTGTTGTAATTCCTACACCGTTTACCTGATTTGGATGTAAATACCCTCAAATTAAAGCTGACAGTCTGCAGTTAAAGCACATCTTTTTTGTTTCATTTTAAATCCATTGTGGTGGTGTATAGAGCCAAAAATGTTAGAATTGTGTCGATGTCCCAATATTTATGGACCTGACTGTATATGTATATAAAAACACAGCAAAGAGATAATTAGGAAGGAGATGACAGGGTTAAGTTACTTGCCCATATGCCTGGGTTTGCAGATCCAAGTTGTAGAAACAGGGTGATTTCTTGATCTTTTGTTACGATGTTGCTGGGAGATCTCTGTGTGTGTCAGTGTGTCAAGCTCTAACTCACTTGTCTCTTCTTAAAAGTCCCTCTGGCTCTTACTACACGTTTTGGGAGTGGTCAGTGGGAAACTGAATTAAACTACAGCTTCATAATACATGAAACATACGGTTGACCTGAGGAATGTGCAATTACTCTGGTCAGTTTAATAATGTGTGGGCTTACGCCGTTTTGGGTCAATGCTTCCCAGCCCTCTGAGAAATGCGGCCTTATCAGACGTAGGTGAGAAAAGGTGACAGTTTTCCCAGCCTGCTGGCCCCACCACGAATGTTTCTCCTGGGCTGACCCCCACCACCTGTCAGGAGATAACGGTCTCTCAGGACTGGAAAGGGGGGATGTTAGGAATGATCCAGGAATACCTCAAATAACAGAAGGAACAAGAAAAAGAAGAACTCCGCTTCCAGCTCTGATGAGCTAGTTTGTTACACCTCCCCCTTAAGTGGTGGCCAGGGAGGGAGCTATACGTTCCCGCCTGACGCCACCGACCTCTCCCCAAAGGTTCCTCTTGGGACGTCCTGGTACCGCTGTACTGCGGGAGAACCGAATTCTGTCTAAACAGGAAGCCTTTCTCTCCGGCAGCACTGCTGGGCCGACCAAGTGAGTGGTCACGGGTGGGTACCAGTCAGCTGTGGCTATCCGAATCCCGTGGCAACTGCCGGGGTGCACACCTGTTCACAAAACACTTCGGCTCCGGGATGTCATTTGCTAACATATTAATATGTAGCTTCTTCTCGAGGTAGAGAGAGAGAAGATTTCCCTCTCCTACCTTCTTCCTCAGGCTTAGGACTACATCTGGCCTGAAGGTAGTAGTGTCCGTGTGTGCACCAGAACCGGACAGGCGAATTCTGGGCCTCGCCTCTCAGTGGTGTCCACAGGTACCTTCATCCAAGATGGACAGTCCTCGTTCCCTGCTAGCATCCAGGACACCAGTTCCTCCAGTTTCCTGTCTGCTAGGTCAGTCACAGGTCCAGCTGAGCCATGATCATCGCATCCAGGCGTCTTACCGTAGCCAGCTGTACCCGCGACTGACGTAACTTGCTTTTTGGCCTGGGGAGCAGACCAGGCCTCAACTGCCTCAGTCTCCCCATGCCCAGACCTCTGGGGGTCTCTTCTTACTGACGGGTTCCTAAACTGAACCACTGACATGCCCCGCTGACAGTTACCCTTCTTGACTGTCAGACTGGGCATGGGCGGTTGGTTCCAGACTAGTGACAGGGGCCCAAGTGGCTCTTTCCAGACAGGGACAGGGCCGAGCACCGTGAGGCCCCTAAAGTGGACAACTGCACCCAGGTCCACTGCGCATTGCGGGCCATTCCTGACCGCTGGATAGGCTGTCGGTGCATTCTCAACCCCAACTAGCTTTCCCGTGGACTCAGGCAAGCCACATGGGGTAGTGAAGGCTGGCTCGTCTTGAGCTTGCTGGGTTAGAGAAGGTGGCCCATACTCCTTGCTCAGGTCCATGATGACAAAACAGTAGGCACCTTCCAGATGCTCCATTACCTCATGGCTCCTGGGCATGGGGTAGGCCACAAACACAGGGCTGGCGTTCAGTGTCGCCCAGACTCTAGTTGACCCCTGGATTCCTGACTGTGCCATTCCCTTTGCCTCTGTGGCCCAGTCAACCGGCACCTTCTGAATCCAGACACCATCTATCAAAGGCCTGGGCAGCAGCTCCGGAACCCGGGTGCCAGGGAAGGGTGATTGGGTCTGTGCCCGGCGGCCCTTTTTCTGTACCCCAAGCATCAACCTTCCTTCCACTCGTAATCCAGGCCTGCTGCCTCTGACCTCTGTCTGTCTGCCTGTGAACACACCTTGACAAGTGAGATTAACTGTCAGGCTTCCAGGCTCCCAGCCCCCAGTGACTAGGCCAGTCTTTTGTTTATTCTCCCCAGCAGGGGGGTCCACACCTAGCCCTGGACTAACATTTCCATTTGAATGGCTTTCCAGAGCCTTCTTCCCTGTGGGACTACAAATCTCAGTTAGCTTACCTCTGAAGCTCCTTTGGGAATCGCTTTTCAGTGCTGCCTGAGGCGTGGAACTACAAGTCCCAGCCAGCTGTCTAGCCCTACGCAAGGCCAACGGCTGGGCACTTATCAAGGCTCAATCTTCTGAGCCTGGGCAAGGGACAGGCCTATCCAGACCATCCCTTTGCTCAGCCCCCAGAGACTGTACCCC
>CATNWA010003673.1:0-18024 GCA_951230385.1 Staurois parvus | reverse complement strand
ATTTGGGCACCAATTCACAAAAAGAACATTGGGGAACTAGAAAAAGTACAAGAGAAGGGCAACCAAAGAGGCATGGATGAGAAAAAACTATGAGGAAAGATGAGAGGAACTGAATTGATTCTCTCTTGAGAAGAAAAGATTAAGGGGGTATATGATCAACATGTATAAACTACTTCAGTGGTGTAGAATTATTCACCCTGGGGTCATCACAGAGGACAAGGGGGCACTCTTAAAACGTCTGGAGGAAAAGAAATGTAATCTCCAAACACAGAAAGGTTTCTTCACAGTAAGATCTGTGAAAATGTGGAATAGACTCCCTCAAGAGTTGGTTCTTGTCTGCTCAGTGTATTGCATTAAGAAAGGCCTGGATTCTTGCACATAATATAAACCCTTGTTACTAACTTTTATAGGTAAAGTTTGATCCAGGGAATATCCATGTTGCCTCTCGGGGGGATCAGGAAAGGAATTTGTTTCCCTGCAGGAGCAAATGTATCATGCTTTGCTGGGTTTTTTGCCTTCCCCCTGGATCAACTATGGATGTGGGATTATAACTTTTTTTTTTCTATGGTTGAAACTGGATGGACTTTTGTCTTTTTTTCAGCCAGACTAACAAATGTAACTATGTAAAAAATTGATTTATTTGAGTGATACACAAGACAAACACCCCAGACAGTGAAATAGTTTTACATATGTGGTATTGCCATACTCAGAAGGAGTAGCAGAATGTGTTTTTGAGTGTTAATTTTAAGTATGGTCCATGCTGTGAGTTGACATATCCTTATTAAATTGACAACTTTGTTTAAAAAAAATTAATTAATTTCTTCTGCATTTTCCAAAAACTTGTGTCAAAAAAATGAAGTGTTCAAAAGACATTATCCATGCTTCATAAAAAAATACTTTAGGTTGTTCTACTTATCACTTGCGTACACGCGTTTGATCACACATACACACACGAGTGTATGGCTTTGCGAGTCTTATCGTAACTCCAGGGCCTCAGAAAAAATGTGCATAGGTAGTCCAGAACAATTAGATAGCTGCTACTCTCCTTAGACATCCGTGCGCCCTCTACGTGATCCCCAAATCACGTGATAAGGTGGTGTCTGCGCTTGCTGCATTCTCCGCGCAAAGACGCTATGTATGGCTTGGCTGTGGGAAAAAACTCTTACACATGTGGGTATCACCATACACACTCTGGATGAGTAAGCACACACGTGTATTTAGTGTGATGTCATTCTAAATATGTCAAGTGCTGTGTGTTAGAAATCTCTTATTTTAATTGACAATGGAGTTTGTAAAAGGATCCATTATTTGGGGTGTTTCCATTGTCCTGGTGCTGCAAGGTGTCCATAAATAGGTAGTCAACAAATTAGATGTGTAATTTATGCTTCTTGAAAGCCCAAATGTGCTCCATGGATTTTGGACCCCTCTATGCATCTAGGCTGAAAAAAAATCTCACAAATGCAGTATCCTTATACTCAGGAGACATAGAAGAATGTGTTTTGAGGTGTATTTATAAGGATGCCTATGCTGTGTGTGAGAAACAACTTAGAAAACTTGAAAAAAAACACATTTTATTTATTTCTTAATTTTCAAAAAATTGTGACAAAAAAAATTACAACTTTAAAAAACTCACCATGCCTCTTACTAAATAATTTTGATGGTCTACTTTACAAAAAGGGGTTAATTTGGGGGTATTTGTACTGTCCTGTCATTTTAGGGTCTCATGAAATCAGATAGGCAGTCAGTACATCAGGACTGATCAATTTTCAAATGTATATATACACCATAGTTTGCAGACTCTGTACCTTTCATACAAACTAAATAATATACAATGATATTTACCAAAGAAATATAGCAGAATACATTTTGATCTAAATTTATGAAGAAAGATTACTTATTTACAAAATTGTATAACTGAGAAAAAGTGTTTTATAAATGACCACCAAAATGTAGAAAATGTCCTGTCAGCAAGTTGTTAATAACAAATTCATTGCTGCAACTCTGCAGCCATGATCTTGTTATAATTTTGTACAACTGACTCTATACGGCTGTCAATCACTTTTATAGTGAGGTGAGAAAGGCCATCTCTCTGCCACCGCTCACCATTGTTCGCAGGCTCTCCCATTCCCTTGGTAAAATGGCTGGGTAGCTAGATACAGATGAGACAGGGGAACTAATGAAGTGACAATGAGCTACAGCTAGGGGAAGCACATAACCAAGCATGAGATCTGTGCTTGATTACTGCTTTTGAATGGCAAGGAAGGACATTTATTTACTAAAGCTGGAGAGTCCAAAATCAGACTCCCTTCTGCATAGAAAAACCAATCAGCTTCCAGGTTTCATTGCCAAAAGCTTCATTGAACAAGCTGAGGTTAAGAAGCTGATTGGTTTCTATGCAGAAGGGAGTCTGATTGTGGACCTTCTCCAGCTTTAGTAAATAAACCCCTGGGTGTCTAATAGACCCCTGATTGTCTCAATATAGAGCGTAACCTGTCATCTGCCTGAAGCTATGAAAATAGGGGGCTTGTTAATCCCTTATAATGGCATTAAAGTTACAATGGAAAAATAATGTGTAATAAAAACAAAACAAAAAATATTATAATAAAATAATAAAAAACATTTAAAGTACCCCATCCCCCCTTGCACACACACAAATTAAAATGCAGCAAAGGTCCCAAACGTGTATGTAAACAGTGCTTTCACCACACATATAAGGCTTTTAATAGAGTTACCTATAAAAAATTGTAGGTACCATAGTTTGTTGTTATTTTAATTGTTCGTACAATTCGAATCTAGACATGTTTGCTATCGATATTACTTAACACATCTTTTTATATTGTTCCAAAAATTGGGTATTGCATTGTGTTTTTATGTGCACTATTAATTCATGTTGGTCTTTTTTTTCTGAAAATTTGTGTTTAATAAATGGCTGCACAAATATTGTGTATCATAAGCAATTCCCACAGCCACCATCATATTCTACAGGACCTCAGAAAATATAAATGTTTGGGGTTTTATGCAATTTTTCTAGCAAAAAAAGTGTGATTTTAACATCTGTGAGAATTTTTAAAAATTGCCAATGGACAGCATGTTGTTAGACAAATGCTTTTAAATTGACCCTCAAAAGGCCCAGAAAAAATAACAAGATATGGCTCTCATAGATGGCTTGGCTTTAAACATGATTAGGGTTTCCCCTGATGTCCTGCAAACTAAAACATTGTCAAGTTCATGCATCCCTACCCACAATGAAAAACACCTTTTCAACAAAGATGGTAAAATTAATTTTTCTTTCTTTCTACCATCCTGTAAACAGCTACCATGCACATAAAGACAAACAGAAATGATTATTTTGGAGGGAAACAACAGACAAATCATTGCAGTTTAATATTATTTCAGAAACTGCATAACTGTGCCAGCATTGTTATAAAATCATGTAATTAAATATTCTTTGAAAAACAGGCTGGATCAAACCCAAAATAAACCTGAACTACAAGAAAATGAAAATATAATTAATCATAAACACCACCTGTAAATATCAAAGCCAGCCAAATTATGAAGCAAAAAAAAAGCAGTTAGATAAACTGAAGAAAGCAACTTAGAAGATATGTAAACATTATTTCTGAAAGAAAAAACATGAAATTGGTTAAATGACTAACATTTGCTTATGTTATATTTAAACATCTAATAGGAAGAATGGTATACAGTGGTTTAAAATCCATGGGTCTAACAGATCCATTCAAATAAATAAAAATATTTTGTTTGGATGTTGGCCTTAAACTTCAAACTCTTCTGCAGAAGAAAAAAAAAATGCAATGATCCATTCAAAAAAATAAAAATATTTTGTTTGGATGTTGGCTTTTAAAACTTCAACTCTTCTGCAGAAATAAAAAAAATGCAAACTCTAATTTATATGATAAATTGTGATAAGAATTTGAAATCCACAACATACTTACATGACTCCAGTTCTCCTTTCAGTGTGATTGAGTTTCCAATGCATAATTTTTGGAAAATATGTATAAAATATGTATAAATACAACACAACAGTACAAAACATCAGAGACATGGGCTAAGTAGTCAGCAGTGAAAAAAAAAAGACAACCCATGTATTAGTATCTTACGCGCTAATGCAGAGATTGCAGATATTAGAAAGGGTATGTGTGGCATTTGCTCACAAGAGCATGTATACATGTATCTCTGGCATTTGATGTTGGTTTATTGCCTCTGCAATCATTAAAGACTGTGGTCAGCTGAAAGTCCATTCTGAGTGTTGGAAGCAGGAAACCCTTACAATGTTTGCTGAGATTGTAGGTTACTTCTGGCCAGAGGTGACCTAGATGAAATTGTACTCTGTCAAAGCTGTTGTGCATTGATGTGCATTGCTAAATCATTAAAAGACATTTGAGGAAAGTAGATCTTAATAAAGACATAACATTAACCGGAAAGCTGTAGAGCTCTGTTATTGCACTTCATATACGTACATTTTCTAGTAGAGTAACCTTTCTGGTAAACTGCTGGCAATTGAAAAATAAAAGTAGGATAAAAAAAGCCTAAGAAGGACACTTTGCGCTTGTTGTGTTGTATCCTTAGTATGGTAGTAATAATATCCCATGAGGCAGTCCATTCACAATATTTTTTTCCTTTTTCCATGAAATTATAATTTTCGAAAGCTATTAACAAAGATGGTTCAGTTCAAAGTAATGTTTCATTATAGATAATAGCTACATGACAAGGGAGATTTTTGTATAATACTTCTTTCTTATAAAGGTGTACTGGGAATAGCAATTATATTCTACAGTGTCGTAGCCATCTGGGTTTTTTTTAAGTATGTGCTTCTAAACAAATAAAGTTTAAAAGGTAACATATGTTTGCATTGATCTATTGTCATTCAGAGTAAAACAGTATAATATAGCAACCAATTTTATGCTCATCTGAATTTTACATTAAGCAGGGTACATCCTTTTATAGTATATACAAGGACAAACAACGAATGTGTTTTTTATATTAACACATACCTATATAAGAAATAACACAAAAAACAGTAAAAAACTGCAGCTAAACCAAATCAACTGAGACTGTTTTACACACACAAACATGCATACAGGAAGTAAATGACTGCCAGTCTTTGCACCTAGAATTTGATGGAATGGACAAAAATAGAGATTCCCTTCACTGAGTGTTGATATTCTCACTGTGTCCAATCCACCCGGTCCCTATATATTTTAATTGGGCAATCTGTTCTTCATAAGAGACGCGCCAAACATATCTGGAATTTGGTCTGAGGTGTAAATTCTTAAAACATGAACTAAGGCTCAGATGCAAAATCCAAACACCAATAATGTAAATATAAGGCAAATGATTTAAAAACAATAATGTCCAATTTTCTATGCTATTAGTCAATGGGTTGACAAACAAATTGGCATGGGGGGGAGGGCATGGCCACTGCCATCGGGACCATGTACCAGAGCAAAAAAGGTGATCCAGTTAAGTGGAATATGTTTTAGGGTCAACATTAATATGAAAAAAATGCAAATACCATGTCTCAGAGGTACTTATAACCTACCTTTGAAGTGGCACATCTGTACGATGTACACATGCTTATACAGAAAATCTGACAGTTACAAAGAAAAAAATGCAGTTAAAATACCAGCAAATGACAGCTTTGGATGCTCTAATCAAGGATTTATCTTCATCTATAACCAGACCTTTATCCTAGACTGAGGGTCTCTGATAAAAGGATGGTATTGAAAAAAAGCCAACACAAAAAACCAGCAGCATGGTATTCCCCCTAAAACTGAACATGCTAGATGAGGCTCTGGAATGGATGTCAAGGGGAGACCTAAGAGAAATCCCAAAAAAAAAAAAAGAAAAAATGATGTGTGGTCCCACCCAAATTCCTTACCAAAATTGGTTCCTAACATGCAAGTCTGGCACAACCAGGAACGGGGGGGACAAGGATGAACCCCCTATATGATCCAAACCAGGCTATATGCCCTCAACATGGGTAGTAACATTTGTTGATGAAGGACAAGGGCCTATCCCCACAACACTGGCCTGGAGGTTTAAGGAATCTGCCAAGGGGGGACTTTTACCCCTTTTAAACAATAAGTGGGCACCCAGCTATTGCAAGTCCCACGTGATTAAGTGAAGGGGGTATATTGAGTACCAATAACTATTTAGGTAAATTAAAAGTAACAATAAATACAGACATTTACACATTTTTGTCAAGTCTTTATTAAAAAAGGTCTGTGATGTATAATAATCATTCATTCACAATCTCCAGCAATGCAGATCCCTGTCAGTCATGATGAATGAGGCCTGATGTTTGCATAGACAACAAATCCAGTCAGACATGGCATTGCCCATACTGCTTTACAGCAATGACATCTCAGGGTCTGATGCCCAAGTTAAACAAGGGGGTGCGGCTGTGTTCTAGGTAAGTAAGCAAACAAATATGGCTATGGCCATATTTGGACAATGTAATTGCCCTAATATTGGCACATGTGGCTATATTGGTCAGTGATGTCAAGTTTTCCCCTGCCCCTTTTGGGCAAAACCCTTTTCCCCTTTGCATACACGGGCCAGGGATTACCAGCCAGTAAATGAGGGGGGTTAGGTGAACATCATGTTTGGGCTAATGACTTATTTAGAAAACAAATAAATTTTATAGGAACTTGTCATATACAGTATGTTAGGGGTTTAAAAAACATTTGCAACAAATTTTAGGGATGTTCACCCTTCTTTAAAAAGGGACTAAAAAAAATTAAAAAACTTAGTTTGGTCCTATTTCTTTTAGCACTGAAACCTTGATTTTTTTCCCCTATTCCCCCACTGTGGCCCAGTGTGGCTTTCACTTTTTTTGAGCGCACGGGGAAGGAATGTTAGCAAATTTTAAAACCCTATGCCCAATAAAGATATTTTTTATCACTTTTTCAATAAAAGGCCCAACAAAAACCCTGTAGGCTAAAAAGCTGAAATATGGAAATAAAATTTTTTTCATTTGAAAAGGGTGTAAGTTGGAAAAGCAAGAAAAACCCAAATTTTCCAGGGGCACTTAAGTTTCCCATGTTCGAGTGCGGAAAAAATTTTTGGGAGACCCAAAGGAAAAGAGGGAGGAAAAGGTGAGGGAAAAAACATGCAGGAAGGTGAATGAGAGTAATGGGCTGAAAGGAAGGGATTTTTTTTTTCCCCCTCAGAGCCCCCCCCGGTCTGTGGAGAGATTCCGGGTTTATCATCAAAATTTTGGGGGAACCCCCCCCTTGAACACGGGGAAAAAGGCAATTAGGGTTAAAGGGGGTTTTCAAATTATTAGACTTTTAAAAAGTTAATAGACTACAGATAAAAAGGGGAGGGGTTTTGGGAGCAAAGTTTCAAAACTGTAACTTGAAATTTTTCCCATCATGAGCAAAACTACATAAAACATAACATTTTCTTTTCTTGGTTTAAAAATTTTTTTGGGTAATTTTCCCGGGAAAAACACCAACAAAGAAAATTGTAAAGGGTCATGTTCTTCTGTTGATACCCCTTGGGAAAAACCAAAAACAGTTTCATTAAACTTCTAATATACTGCAAAAAGCAAACCCTTTAATACTTAAAATGGCGTACATAATAAAAAAATTGGAATTTTATCTAGACCTTTCAATCCCCTTGAATCATAAACATGTTTTCTCAATTTTTTATTTTAAAATTTCTTTTTTTTTGGGTACATGGGCCAGATAACCTTTTTTTGTATTTTGGGCTTGATAGCTCTAGAAAATGCAAAAAATTTTAAGAAATTTAAAACATGATATAAAGAAAAAAACAAAAACAATATCATGTTTTATGCTTACAGCGATACCTTTCATCCTAAAAAGAGGGAACCAAACCCCTTGATCCAAACCCAAAACCCAAAAGGGAGGGGCCCATCCATTTTTCCCTATAGCTCTAGTTTCTTCCATCAAACCATCTACCTTTTCCCCAGTGTTGCTTTATTATTTCATTTTTTTAATCTGGAACAGTCTTTTGGGGTATTATATATCCAAGAAAAACCCATTCAAAATCCTTTTTCATCTCACACAGACCTGTCAAGCAGCCTATACTTTCAATAGTAATTCTTGCATCCCCAAGCTGTTTTTTTAAAAGCCGGGTTTCCCATTTTTGGAAAACCCCTATGCCCTTTTTAAGATTTCCCCCTCCCATTTATATCACCCAAATAATGTTTTTTTTAATTATTTTTTTTGTTCATGAGTGTTTTTTCCCCCATCCCGTGTAAGTGGGGAACCCATGCCCAAAAACCCCCCTTATCGCCCTGTAGAGAATAGTTTAAACCTTTTTTGGGTTTGGGTTTTCCCCTTCTCTGTTTTTCGAGTTAGGTTTTTTGGGGTATGTACTGGCTTTTACCTGGTGTTCCTTTTGGTCTATAGCTCCCAAAAGATTGGCATAATTGGGCTACATAGCCCCAAAGCCCGGACATTACTTGGGTATCCAAGGGTAACAATCTTACCAAAAAAGTTTATAGGTTTTTGGTTTTCCCAAGGAAAATCGAAATTTTTTTGTATTGCAGAATGAAATTCGGGGGGGGGGAAACCCAAGTGTAAAAAAAAAAAATTAATTTTTCCCAAACTTTATTTTTTCCCCAAAATTTTATTTTGAAACCCTTTTTAAATTTCATTTTTTTTTTAAACCCATTTACTTGCCAGATTTTCACAGCAAGAATTTCCAAATCCCCCCTTTCCCAGGATCAGATATGTTAAAATTGGACGGAGAGAAAAATTCCCTTTTCCCCTTTGTGGGAATTTTCCCCCCAGACAAAAACCCAACCAATCGGGGGGGGTTGAGTGATCCCAGGTTGGAAAAGATAGGGTTGGCTTTTAAAAGTAATTTTTGGAAAAAAAAACCAATATTTTACTTTCCCTTTTATTAACAAAAATTTTGACGGGAGCGGCCAGAAGGGAAATTTTCAAAAAGGGCTAGGATGAACTTACTAAAATATCCAAATTTACAAAAATTGATTTTTGGGGCTTTAAGCATATTTTTAAACTGCATCATCAAAAATTTTTCCTAAAAAGGGATTGTTCTCTTCAAAACTTCTTTTTGATTTTCTTTTCATTTTTGGTTTTACCCGGGGGCCCTATTTTAAAACTAGCCCTTGACCCCCAGTACCTTTTATTAGCCCCAAAAGTCCTCAGGATAAATAAATACTGTTATTTAAAGGACCATACTGGCAGAAAAAAAGCAGTCAATGCAAAAACCCAGAGCTTCAAAACACCATGGGGGGGGCAGTAAGGAATGTCATCTTCGGGTCTTTCTCACCGACTTCACCCCCCTCTTCCCGGGGATTTTTTTACTTGTCCTTCACCCCTTTTTTTTCTTTTTTCCGTTTTTTTTCCAGGTGTTTGGTTCACCTTTTTCACTGACTACATGGATCCGGGACTGGAATTCCCACCAGAACAGCCTTTTCTGGAAACCCCGCAACCCACCGAAAGGGGGTGGTCCAAAGGGGTTCCTTGCTTTTTTGTCTTTAGCGAGTTGGGGGAAACCACTACGACATCCCCCCACTTGGAAAAGGTTTTTTGGTTTTCCTAAAAAGAAAAAGGAGGGGTTTTGGGCGAGCAACAGTTTTTTAAATCTGATCAAAAGTCTGAATAAATTTTCTCAAAATATTCTTTTTTGTCCCAAAGGTCAAGGTCCCTCTTTCTAACAAAAGGGTGGCTGTCTACCCCAAAGGAGGGGGGGAAAAGGTCTTCCCATTAAAAATTTAAAAAGGGAAAAGGATAACCCTGTAGTCTTTTTAGGTGTTTTCTTCCCTCTGCTAGAATTGAAAGGTAAAATTTTTCTTCCAGTGGGAAAAGGTTTCCCCCAAGGGGCCCTTCCTAACTTACCCTTTAAATTGTCCTGTTACCCCTTAACAAAATCCCCGGAACTTTGAGGATGAAAAGGGAATATAAAAATTTCCCAAATTTCTATCTTAAGAAATTTTTTTTAAAAAAAAAAATCTTGCATCCCCTTTGGCCACAAAAATTGGGTCCGTTATCAGAATTTTTCTGCAGGGGACCCCCCCATCTGGGGTATTTTTTCCCTGTGTAAAAAATTTCCCTGATTACGGGTTTGGCATCTTCTTTATTGGGGACAAATCTTCCACCCATCTGCTAAACCATTTCCCCCTTTAAACCAACAAAAAATTTGCCTTGCCCTGTTTTTGGCATGGGGGAAAAAATCTTTTTGGGAAAAAGGGGGAAAAAGGTTTTTTTAAGGTTGGGGGTACACTAGATGCGGGGTTTTTGGGGGATTTTTTGGGGTTCTGGGGGAATTGTTCCTTATACATGTAATGCACCTAAAAACTTTATTTTTTTCACCAACCTAGTTAAACCTTTTTAATGAAAAAATCCTGCAAAAATGTTTCACTGTCTTTTTCCCACCTCTATGCCTAGCCCCAGGGTACGGGTGCAATGAACAGTGGGGCACTTGACAGGGGAAAGGGCAGGGTTTTCCCCCTCTAAAGCCCCTTTAGACCAGAAGCGGATCTAGTTGGCCCCAAAACCCCAACCCCGTCGGGCTAGATGATTTTTGTAGCAAATTTTGTAAAACTGCATATTTTTCTGGCATGGGGGGGTAGTTGGCCCCTTTCCCTGAAGTGAGAAAAGGCATCTGCTCACTGGCCCCTGTTGTAATCCCGGCTTTTTTTTGCTCCCTTATTTGCTAATGCATTTCCTTTGGAAATTTATAAATCTCTGCAAATTTGTTTTGGTGCCTTGCAATGTAGAAGGGCAAATTTTTTTTTGGTAACTGTAGGGCTTTGAGTAATCAAAATTATCAAAGAAGAGTGGATATGGTTTTGCCATCAGAAAGCAATGAACCCCTTTTCTCCCCCCAAATGACCCCAAAATCATGTAAAAAGGAAACCTTTGGGCGAATTGGATCTGTCAAAAAGGGTTGAAATCCTGCCCTGAAAAATTTTTTTTGCATGCTTTTTGAAAGGGCAATCAGTTGGGGTGCTTGGGCTGATTTGATAGGGGTTTTGGCTTTCCCCTCGAGTATTTTTTTCAGAATTTGAAACAATGTATATCCTCAGGGAAAAGTATTATTTTTGGCCCTGGGCATGAGCCATTACAAACACATCTGGGGGGCCCCAAAAAGACCCCCCACAGTTTACTTTGGGGAAACCTGGGGAAATTTTCCTTGCTTATGGGCTTTTACTTTGTGTTTTGGCCCCAACTTCATCCTGTTCCCCCTTTTTAAGCCCCATGGGGGCATTAAAATTTGGAGCGGGGACCTAAATTTTGCTGAAAAATTTTTAAATACCAAGGGGGGAAATAAATGGGAAAAAATATTATATCCCCTCAACCTTTGTGTGCCTTTGTGTTGATGTTATTTTTTTCCATTTAGTAAGGACACTTGATGTGTGGGGGTGTGGGGGATTTTTCCAATGTCCCAATGTAAAAAGAAAAGCCAAATCCCCCCCGGGAATCGCGACGATTGCAACAGCCCCTAAAGGCCCAAGCAGGCATGCCCTAAACCCTGAGGTTGGGACTATTTTTTGGGAAAAAAAAAACTACGGGGCGGGCTTGCCTCCATGTTCCTGAGGCCAGGACCCCCGATGGTTGTCCCAATTTCCCCCCCTTTACCTACAGATAAAAACATTTTTTATAATCAGGCAGCCCAAGACCGGGGGGCCGTTACCAAAAGCTTTCTTAAGGTCAAAAAGGGCATAAAACCATTTCATTTGACCGTGTTTTTTAAAAATTTTTTTTTTTTCCAAAGGGTGTTTCCCCGAAAGTGTGGCAAGAACTCAGATTTTTGATCATAGAATGAACAATCGGGTTACCATTGGCGGCAGAAACCCTTTCTTTACCAAGAAAAGTTATGGCCCCTTTTTTTTTTTGTGGGGAAGGCAGCCCCAACGGGGAGCCGAAATTTTTCCTTTTTTGTGACGGGACTTTCCTCTCAAAATAAAATTAGAATAAAACCAAGGTATTCAACCTGTTTTTGGCACCATTGCAATTTTTTTTTTGATGCTTTGTGACCTTTCCCTGAAACCATTTAAACAGAAAACCAAACTATCCTCCTGACTTTGGGCCCCCTGACTTGGGAAAAAAAAAAATCAATAGGTCATCCCCCATATATAATGAAGGGACCGAACCATTGGGAGGGGTTCCCCCACCTCAGGTGGGGCTGGAGGGGAAGTGAGTAGGGCTGGGAAACAAATCCAAAACCCCTAGGACATTCTAGACCAAACTCATCTGGCGGGTTTTTAAAAATTTAAATACAAATAGCCCCCGTCTGGTGGGCCCCAAAAAAAAACCGGAAAAAAAAATGCATTTTTTTAAAAATACAATCACTGAAAATATTTTTTGATCGGACGGAATGGAGGTGAGGAGTGATGGCACATCACTATTGGGGGTAAAAAAACCACCAAATTTTTTATGGCCCTCAAATCTTGTAAAAACCCCGTAAGAGTCATTCCCGGGTTCTTTAACCCGGGTTTAAAAGGTGTGGGTTTTAAAAAGGAAAAAACAGTTTCTTCTTTAAAAAACCCGTTTTTTTAAAAAACTTTTTCCCCTAGAGGAGCAATCCCTTCCCCCTTCTCTGGCGACAATTTGGATTTCCTCTGTTTTTTTGGGGATAAAGCCCCTTTCCTTTAGTGTGACTGTGTATGGTGTACATGAAATTAATTTCCTTTCATCCAAAGAATTTGTGGCCCAAACGGATTTTTATCAGGGGGGGGTGTAATGTTTTGAGGGCGACTCTCACATTGAAATAGGGGGGTATAATGGGTACTTTGGAGGGTCTGGCAAAAATACCTCCTTTTGAAAAATCTCAGAAAATCCCTTTAAAAACCCCTAAATCTCTTCCCCCAACAAAATTTAAAAGGGGAATTTGGATTTATTCTGAAACTGTTACAAAATAATGGCCTCATCCCGTGAGGGCTGAAACGGGCAAAAGGGGGATTTTGGGGTTTTTGGGTTAGTATCCCCATTTTAAATTCCCCTAGGGGGTTTTAGTAATTTTTAGTTTCCCCATGGGTACATTTCCCCCACTCAAATGCTACAGGGCGCGCCGAGTCAAATTAAAAAAGGAACTTCAGCCCCCCTGCTTGTTTAAAAAAAATGAGGGGGGTGCTCCTGAGGGTTTAAGAAAAACCCCCGGGAAATGCTGGGGGCAAACCCCCTTCCGGGCATCCCTAAATTTTCTCTGGTTTTTTGCTGGGGGCCCCCCAAATTTAATTTGGGTATTTAATATCCCTTTGGGGTTGTGCCCCGTGCCTGTGGGGAAAGGGGGGGGTTTTTGGGATCTCTGTTTGTGCTGTTGTTTGGGTGTCCCCGGGAGGAAAAAGGTCATATGGACAGTTATTCTCCCGTGATTTGTCCTCCCCAATTTTAAAAAAATCCAGTTCTTCCCCTGGATTTTTGGGGGGTCAGAGTTACTTCCCTTTCCCTGCCCAAAAACCCCCCTTACCTCTGCCCCTAAAACCCACCCCCCTTCCTCTTTGTCCTTTCCCTTTATTTCCCTGTTGGAGGCACCCCTTTTGGGAAAATTTCTAAATATTAACCTTTTCCTTTTTCCTTTTTTAATATCTAAACCAACCCCCTGCCTCCTTCTTGAAGAAGATGTCGAAACTCAAAAACAGTTTTAGTTTCCCGTCAGGACCTGCTGCTTCAGGGTAATCCTGCTTCTGGCTTTTAAGACCTTTTATGAATGGCTGAATCATCAAAGGACTTAACTCTCCCCGTTAAGCCAATCCTGCTTCTTGTGTCCAACATCCTTGAACCTTTTTCCAAATTCTAATCAGTTTCTCCTACCCTTTTGTTTACATGCTGTAGCAATTTGGGGGGGGAAGCCTTATTTTTTAAAACCCTTTTTAAAATTTTGTTTTCAAGCCCTCCCACATAGTTTCTCTCCCTTCTGTTTGGGAATTTTGTTTTAAAGGGGTAGCCGTGTATTACTTGGTTTTATGTGAATAATGCTTTTTTCATTTTATCCAATCCCCAAAACTGAATTATTTCCCCGAATAACCATCAATTTCAATACATATCTTCCTCGTGTAAAATTTTTTTTCCCAAACATGCCTTTTTTAAATAAGCCCAAATGACCCCCCCAGGAGATACTGTAGGCTTGGGACAATTTTTTAAAAAATCTTAATTTTAAAATCTTCTAATTCTTTGGGTTTTTTTAGAAAAAGTTCCCCCTGCCCGTGAGGGAAAAAGGGGATGTAAAAATTGCCACCTCCTTTTTCCTAAGGCCCCCCCCATCTTCTTTTTTTTCCCTCTAGTTTCTTATCCATGGATTTTAAAACTGCATACTAAATTCTCCCATCTCCCTTCCCCCTTTCCCATGACCGGGGGTCACTTCTTCTCCCCTTGGGCCATTTTTTTTTTCTGTAATTTTATTATTTTTTACCCCGTCCCCCGTTCTTTGTATTTCCCAAATCCCTTCATTTTTCATTATTTTCCCCCAAAAGGGTTTCCTTGGGAAATTGGGTAAACCCCCTTTTTTCTGGTATTTTTTTACTAAAAATCTGTTTTTGGGGCTATTTGGGGGGGCCTGGGTGTATTTTTTTGGGTTTTAGATCCCCGGGGCAGGGGAAATGGCGCCCGGGACAGGGGCAGGGACTGGGGGGCCAGGGGGGAGGAGGGGCTTTTTTGGGTGGGGGTTTAACATCCCAAAAACCCGATCAAAAAAAACTCATCACAGATTTTAAAAAACCACTTTAAAGAAAGGGTATAAAAATTTTCGGGGGGGGGGGATTGGTTTGAACTGTTTTCGGTCCAATTTGGGTCTGCATGCTTTTTTAGAAATTTAAAGCTTTTTCCCCGGCAAAATTTTTAATGTATCCCAATTTTAACTTCCCCTTTTTTTTTTAAAGAGAAAAAAACAAATTTTAACTTTCCCCTTTCTATTATCAAACCCAAATTTTGGTTTAACCCCCCTTTCAACCAGTTTTTTCCCCCCCTTTTTTCATATAAACTTTGGGCCCATTTTTGGGTCCCCCTCCCTACCAAAGGGAAAGGGTTGTTTGTCCCCCCAAAAATAATCCCCCTTTAAACCCTGTTTTGTTTGAAAAGGTTTATTTGCCCCCCCTTTTTTTGGGAATTTTTTTTTCTGTACTTCCCATAGCTTCTGTCCAGGGTTTCCATACCCAAACCACCCCGGGATTTATTAAATTTAAAAGTCCTTTCCACAAACTCTAGCAAAAATTTAAACCTTACAATTTTCTCCCTTTTTGGGGGGCCTGGTGGGGTTTAAAAAACCTCCTTGACCCTTTTTTAGAAAAGTTTGGGTAAGACAATTTTTACCCCTTTAAAACTTATTTTTTCCACACAACAAATTTTTCTTATTTCTTTTTACGCAAAAGAAAGAAAAAACAAAAACAGATAAACCAAAATCGCTCCACAACCCTTTTTAAACCCTTTTGATAACTTCCCCCAAAATTTAAACTCTTTTTACTGTTTTAAAAACCAAAAAACGTGTGTTCTAAACCAAAAGAAAAATCTGTTTTACCAAAAACAAAAACCTTTTTTATAGTGCCCTATTTTGTAACTCTACCAAAAGTTAAGGGGTTGCTTACCCAAAAAACAGCTACAGGGTTTTCAGGGTCATATAGACAATACAGAATGATTTAAAACCTTCCCTCAACAAAAGCAGAAAAAGCTTTTAGTCTTAAAAAAAACAAAAGGTTTTCTTACCAAGTGAGGGGGGTGGGGCAAACCCGGGCTGAGCCCCAGCTGAAAGGGGAAAGATTTTTCTTTTCCCCCCCAAGAACCCCCCGGTCTGTGGAGAGATTCCTGGGTTTTTCAGAGAAATTTTGGGAACAACCCCCTTTTTCACGGGAAAACGGCAGCTTTTGGGTTTAGAGATGTTTAAAGTTTATTAGACAATTTAAAAAGTTTATTAAAAACTACAGATAATAAAAGGGAAGGGGGGGCAGTTTCAAAACTGTAACTTTTAAAAATTTCCAATTTATTTAGCTAACTTTCATGGGGCCCTAACATATACATTTCTTGGTACAAAAAAGTTTTGGTAAAATTTCTGAAAAACAGCCAGACAAAGACATTTGTCAGGGTCATGTTTTGTTTTGTTGATAAATTCCCTTGGGAAAAAACCAAAAAACAGTTTCATTAAAAATTTTTAATATATCTGCAAAAAGCCCAACTTAATACTTAAAATTTGGCGTACATAATACAAAATGGGAAGGGTTAAACTGATCCTTTTATCAAATCCGGCTTTTTCCCTTTTTTCATTTCATTAGTAATATCCATGCCATAAATTTTTTTACTTACTTTGGGTCTTTTGTAGCCTCATTCAATGTATAAACATTTCCTTTTTGGAATCAAAGGCCACCAATTTACACACTGTTGGGTTCTGCTTTCAAAAAATGAAAGTAATTTTTTTTAAAAAAACAATTTTAAAAAAAAATGACTCTAGTAGAAAGCCAATTTGGGCCTTTTGAAAAAGACACCCTTAAAAAATTTTGGTACGTTGGAAATATTAGATTTGTTTAAAGAAAACCTCTACTGAAAGAAATATGGGGGCTGCCTTTGAGGACCTACTTCTGAACATGATAAATTTCTGGAAGTCACACTGCTCCAATATCTTAAAAATTTCATTATTTCTAAGAAAGGACAAGTATCTTATAGTGTTACTAAACACACAACAGTAAAATCAGTCGATATATGCGATAAAGATTTCTTGTTTAACTCACTGTGGAGCCTAAGGGGCTAATACTCTGCAGTGTGTAAAAATGCATTTTGAGCCTGACTTCTCTGATCCTCCCATTCTTCTCTGTCCCCAATCGATCTGCTGATACTTCAGAGCTCTAGGAGTCACTCTGCACATGCTTAGTTTGGTGTGTATTGCTAGATATTCTTTTTTTTTTCTTTGGGAGAGTGCAAGTGATGAGCACAGGGTCAATCAGTATTGACTTTACTTGTTTTATAATTGTTCCAGATCTATGATTCAGAATGTATTGAAGGCATACACATTCCAGACAACTAATATTTTTAGGAGCAGTGAATAATCATAACAGGAATTGAACACAACTTCAGGTGGAAGTCTATAGATTTTGCATTTCAGAAATCACAGACATTTTGGCTATATTTGACATTATGTGCTGCAGAGCTAAACCTATGTTTAGCAAATATATGCATTATTGGATTTATGCTAAAAGACATGCTAAGCTATATCTGGCTTTAGAGTTCTGGAATACTGCTCTGTCTTGGTAAGACCCACCTTATGAACTTTGTAAAAGTGAGTTATTGCTTCCTGTTTTTATCTTTTTGACCTAATCTGAAATCTCCTTCTAAAATTAAAGGAGATTACTGCTCAGGGTCAGAGAAAATGATCCTTTCAACCTTCTGAATTTTTAAGATAAGAACTGAGTGGGCATGATCATCTCCTGTAATTAATAGCACAAAGGTAGGTAATTGAGCATCTATCAAGAGAGAGTTTGGTGAGGTTGAAATAAAATCCATAATATTGGGCTGATGCAAGACAGACACATAGATGAACAATGGGGACTTTTAAAAACCACAGTTATTGGCCAAGAGAAAAATATTTGGTCTGTATGAGTTGTTGCTGATTGAACACCCACTACAATACTCTTAAGCTGGCCATTAATGGATCAAAGGCTAATTGAAAGAACTGAACTAATTCCCTTGTCCATACAAGTGAGGTGGATGGAGAATCCTCTCTACACTAATTAGGGCTGATTGAAAGATTTTGTTTCTAAGAAGCTGGTTTAAGAGAAGTAAACCCTTGGATCAACTTCTCTGGAATTGGAGTGGACATAGATGGATCAAAATTTTGCTGGTCCCTGCTGAATCAGGTGAATTTTGAGCTAATTGTTGTCAGTTTTAGAAGGTAGGGGAGATCCAAGCAATAATGGCTTAAGCATCATAGTCTAATCTGAGGCATGCAGTGTAACAAAAATAAGTATTGAATCAGTAAGGCAATGAAAGGAGACTAGCTATCAAACTGTGAGAGGTAGAGTCTGGGATGCAAAAATGGGAAGCAAAGAAAGACTTATTAAAAAATTCTGAAAAAAATAAGGAA
>CATNWA010003672.1:0-29607 GCA_951230385.1 Staurois parvus | reverse complement strand
CTGTGTAGTAGCGGTGTAGTAGCGGTGTAGTAGCAGTGTAGTAGCGGTGTAGTAGTTGTGTAGTAGTGGTGTAGTAGTTGTGTAGTAGCGGTGTAGTAGCGGTGTAGTAGCAGTGTAGTAGCAGTGTAGTAGGGGTGTAGTAGCAGTGTAGTAGCAGTGTAGTAGCGGTGTAGTAGCAGTGCTAGAAGGACCCCCCAGGTCTGGTAGACATAGTTGGACGAAGCTGGAACAATATACTACACCTGGAATAGTATCTCTGGATTGGATTGGCTCTTCGGTTGCTCCGCCCCCTTTCCCCCGTGTAGAGAGCGCCCTCAGCATCACACGGACACGCCCAATGTTTCAGCATTAAATTACTATGAAAAGCAAAACTTTTTTTTTTTTAGTGTTGGATGGAGGGGGGAGCCCCTGTCAGGTTTTTATTGCTGTGCCCCCCGTAGGGAGAGCCCCTCCCCCCTCTATTTCTCCTGTTGTCCCTTAGAGTCACAGAAAATCCCAATTTTCAGAACAGGAAAAACAGGAATGGGGAGGGGGGGGGATCTTCCAATGGGGACACAAGTTCTGGGATTGCCTCACATTGGAGGGATTTCCTCTCACTTCCTGTTTGGCTATGGGACAGGAAGTGCAGGGAAATCTCCCCCTATGGGGACAGAGATGGCAACAAATCTGCCCGGGGTTCTAACCCCCCCCCCCCCTCTTACTCCAAGATGGAAGAAGTTTTTCCATCAGTTCTACTTTCATTGTAGGAGATCTTATACATGTCCTCCTAGCAGCCAATCAGAGAGGAGATGGGGATCCCTCCCTTACCTTCCTATAGGCCCTGCAGTGGCTCTGCAGTGGGCACTCCGAGCACAGCGCTTTCCTGGGGGTGCAGACGGTGGCCCCCAGCTCCATCATGGCCTGGTTGAAGTCTCCGGGTCGTTTGGGGTCCACAAGGCCGTTCGCCCAACTCCTGAGTGAGACAAGAAATTCGATGAGACGGAGAATAATCCGGCAGGAAGGACACACGGGGTGCGGAACGGACGGAGGTCAGGAACCCCGGAACCCACCAGAGAGCGTCGGAGACCGCCGGCGTGGTGAAGTCGGCTCCAACGCATCGCAGCCGGCACAAGACACGCGTGACATTTCCATCCACGACACCCGTCACCCTGCGGAGGGGGAGAGCAGACAGACGGGTGTACAACGCATGACACCAGATGTGTGACACCCCTGCCCACTGGGGAACCCCCACCATCAACTGCCACCTGGGGGAACCCCCACTCATCAACTGCCACCTGGGGAACCCCCACCAACTGCCATCTGGGGGAACCCCCACCATCAACTGCCACCTGGGGGAACCCCCACCATCAACTGCCACCTGGGGGAACCCCCACCATCAACTGTCATCTGGGGGAACCCCCACCGTCAACTGCCATTCTGCAGCAGCTGGAAGACATAGAAAACACAACCGTGCCCCACTGGGGAACCCCCACCATCAACTGCCATCTGGGGGAACCCCCACCATCAACTGCCACCTGGGGGAACCCCCACCATCAACTGCCACCTGAGGAAACCCCCCACCATCAACTGCCACCTGGGGAACCCCCACCATCAACTGCCACCTGGGGAACCCCCACCATCAACTGTCATCTGGGGGAACCACTACCATCAACTGCCATTCTGCTGCAGCAGCTGGAAGACATAGAAAACACAACCGTGCCCCACTGGGGACCCCCACCATCAACTGCCATCTGGGGGAACCCCCACCATCAACTGCCACCTGGGGGAACCCCCACCATCAACTGCCACCTGGGGGAACCCCCACCATCAACTGTCATCTGGGGGAACCCCCACCGTCAACTGCCATTCTGCAGCAGCTGGAAGACATAGAAAACACAACCGTGCCCCACTGGGGAACCCCCACCATCAACTGCCATCTGGGGGAACCCCCACCATCAACTGCCACCTGGGGGAACCCCCACCATCAACTGCCACCTGGAGGAACCCCCACCCATCAACTGCCACCTGGGGAAACCCCCACCATCAACTGCCACCTGGGGAAACCCCCACCATCAACTGTCATCTGGGGGAACCACTACCATCAACTGCCATTCTGCAGCAGCTGGAAGACATAGAAAACACAACCGTGCCCCACTGGGGAACCCCCACCATCAACTGCCATCTGGGGGAACCCCCACCATCAACTGCCACCTGGGGGAACCCCCACCATCAACTGCCACCTGGGGGAACCCCCACCCATCAACTGCCACCTGGGGGAACCCCCACCCATCAACTGCCACCTGGGGGAACCCCCACCATCAACTGCCATTCTGCAGCAGCTGGAAGACATAGAAAACACAACCGTGCCCCACTGGGGAACCCCCACCATCAACTGCCATCTGGGGGAACCCCCACCATCAACTGCCACCTGGGGGAACCCCCACCATCAACTGCCACCTGGGGAACCCCCACCATCAACTGCCACCTGGGGGAACCCCCACCATCAACTGCCACCTGGGGAAACCCCCACCATCAACTGCCACCTGGGGAACCACTACCATCAACTGCCATTCTGCAGCAGCTGGAAGACATAGAAAACACAACCGTGCCCCACTGGGGAACCCCCACCATCAACTGCCACCTGGGGGAACCCCCACCATCAACTGCCATCTGGGGGAACCCCCACCATCAACTGCCACCTGGGGGAACCCCCACCATCAACTGCCATTCTGCAGCAGCTGGAAGACATAGAAAACACAACCGTGTCCCACTGGGGAACCCCCACCCATCAACTGCCACCTGGGGGAACCCCCACCAATCAACTGCCATCTGTGGAAACCCCCACCATCAACCGCCATTCTGCAGCAGCTGGAAGAGTCAGAAAGGCCAGGCCGAAATTCAGAAGGATCATGTGATCCATTAACTGCCACTGACTGCTATAAGAACCAGCTGATATATATATTTTGTCTTTTTCTTGCAGGAGGCAGAAGGGGGCGGGGCTATTTAAAGCTTAAAGTAGAACTCTAGGCAAAACCTTTTTTTTTTTCCATTTTGGATGGAGTAAGGAAGGGTTAGAACCCCTGTCTGTTCCCCCCCCCCCCCCCCCCCCATCTGGGTCCCCATTGGGGAGATTTTCCTTCACTTCCTGTCCCATCACCAAAACAGGAAGTGGGAGTAAATTCCTGCAAATTAAAGGGAATTCGTTGGGGTCCCCCCATGTCACCAGAACTCGTGTCCCCATTGGAATTTCCCCTCTATTACGTTTCTGGGGAAAACCCAAAATTTGGGATTTTCTTTCAGTATCAATGATAATGAGGGACCCAGACAGCAAGAAAAACTGCCGGGGGGTCTCATCCCTCTCCATTCCCAAAAAGTTATTCTGCTTCTATTTTCCCTTCCCAGACCCCGATTCCCCCCCCCCTCTCATCGTCGTGATAACGACATTTTTAAATAAAACTTTTCCATTTTGAATACATACTTTAATGCAGACCCTGAGATGTCATCACTGGATCTCTGCGCTTCTCTATGAACATCAACCTAACTGCCCACTTCTGTTTATAGTGGCCCTGTGACCCGCCATGAAGTACCCGAGACCTGAGAGACAACGTCAGCCGGAGGTTCTGCCACCGATAACCCTCAGGGGGGGTTGTGAGCATCGGACTCCTCCTCGGGTCATTCAACCAATTTGTCTTCTCCTGCGGTGTCCCCAATGTCAGGAGGTGACAACGGCAGAAACCGTCTGTTTTGTATGTTATATGCGGATATTACCTGCCCATAAGAGATGGAGGCCACGGCCCCCGCAGTGTATCTGCCCACACCCGGCAACAGGCGCTGCAAATCCTCCGCAGTGCCAGGAATCTTCCCTCCCAACTCCACCACCACCTAGAGGTCAGAGAGAAAATGACACGTTACTGCTGAGGGCTGAGAGATCCATTCATGGCACAGAATATTACATCTTCCATCTACAGGAGAAGAAGACACAAAGGTTGTCACCGGAACTAGTGTCCCCACTGGAAGGATTCCCTCACTTCCTGTTCCATAGCTACAAGAGAGAGTGAGGGAATCCCTGGTTGTCACCGGAACTAGTGTCCCCACTGGAAGGATTCCCTCACTTCCTGTTCCATAGCTACAAGAGAAAGTGAGGGAATCCCTGATTGTCACTGGAACTAGTGTCCCCACTGGAAGGATTCCCCTCACTTCCTGTTCCATAGCTACAAGAGAAAGTGAGGGAATCCCTGGTTGTCACCGGAACTAGTGTCCCCACTGGAAGGATTTCCTCACTTCCTGTTCCATAGCTACAAGAGAGAGTGAGGGAATCCCACCAAAGTGAGGGAATCCCTGGTTGTCACCGGAACTAGTGTCCCCACTGGAAGAATTCCCTCACTTCCTGTTCCACAGCTACAAGAGAAAGTGATTTTCACTGACTGTAACCTGAATATATAATAAGGAGGCGGGATAGTAGGAGGAGTCAGGGCCCCTTGTAGACAATGTCCCCCATTCATTGGTGCAATGCGATTCCTTGGTGACCGCGCAAATATTTGCAGACTCAAAAAGTTCAGAGTCCGATTCTCCAATGCAGGGTTTTGGGTGTGTGGTGGGGGCGGGGTGATGGGGGAGGGGCATGTTGTCCAATTTCCCATGATGCATCTGAGGCCCAATGCCGGGCTGAGATACTTTATGCTGCTCACGCGGTTCCCTATGAACGTCCTATTGGTCGGGGTGTCAGTGACATCAGAAGGCTGGATCAGCTACAACAGGAATATCTGTGATGATCAGTAACTGAGATCTGTGATACACACCTTCCGCGCTCCTTCCTGCAGCCGCCGACCGCGGGAATAATACCCCAAACCGGACCACGCCTCATTCACCTCCTGGGGGAGGAAACAAGACAAATAGGTGACAACGTTCTCTCCAGTATGCAAATTAGGCCACACATCTGTCTATCCTGTATATCCCACCCCCAGGCCACACATCGGTCTATCCTGTATATCCCACCCCCAGGCCACACATCGGTCTATCCTGTATATCCCGCCCCCCAGGCCACACATCGGTCTATCCTGTATATCCCGCCCCCAGGCCACACATCGGTCTATCCTGTATATTCCACCCCCAGGCCACACATCGGTCTATCCTGTATATCCCGCCCCCAGGCCACACATCGGTCTATCCTGTATATCCCGCCCCCAGGCCACACATCGGTCTATCCTGTATATCCCGCCCCCAGGCCACACATCGGTCTATCCTGTATATCCCGCCCCCAGGCCACACATCGGTCTATCCTGTATATCCCGCCCCCCAGGCCACACATTGGTCTATCCTGTATATCCCGCCCCCAGGCCACACATCGGTCTATCCTGTATATCCCCCGCCCCCAGGCCACACATCGGTCTATCCTGTATATCCCGCCCCCAGGCCACACATCGGTCTAATCCTGTATATCCCGCCCCCCCCAGGCCACACATCGGTCTATCCTGTATATCCCGCCCCCCAGGCCACACATCGGTCTATCCTGTATATCCCGCCCCCAGGCCACACATCGGTCTATCCTGTATATCCCGCCCCCAGGCCACACATCGGTCTATCCTGTATATCCCGCCCCCCAGGCCACACATCGGCTTCTCCTGTGTATTCCTGACATCGCCCTTCCTGAAATGACAACACTTTCTCCAGCTCTTGTGAAGCACAATTCCTGTTGTCACCAGACAGGAGGTCCAAAGGAAACATTTCATGGCAACGGAGGATTGGAGTCACCTCTAGAGAAGCCCCGGCGAGGTCCTGTACGGTCGGCCATGTCTGCAGATAGAACAGAAGGAAGATCGCATGGAGTCTGCACAGAGCTACAATGTGGTCACAGCAAACATGGAGGATTCACACTACAAGGAAGATCCCCGGCAATGACCAACAGTAACACCTCCCCGCCCCGCCCACCGACCCTCCCCTCCCTGCCCACCGACCCTCCCTTCCCCGCCCACCGACCCTCCCCTCCCTGCCCACACGACCCTCCCCTCCCTGCCCACCGGCCCTCCCTGTCCACCGGCCCTCCCTTCCCCGCCCACCGACCCTCCCCTCCCCGCCCACACGACCCTCCCCTCCCCGTCCACCGACCCTCCCTGTCCACCGGCCCTCCCCCGCCCACTGGCCCTCCCTTCCCCGCCCACCGACCCTCCCCTCCCCCCGGCCCGGCCCTCCCTGTCCACCGGCCCTCCCCGCCCACTGGCCCTCCCTTCCCCGCCCACCGACCCTCCCCTCCCCGTCCACCGACCCTCCCTTCCCCCGCCCACCGACCCTCCCCTCCCCGTCCACCGGCCCTCCCCTTCCCCGCCCACCGACCCTCCCTGTCCACTGGCCCTCCCCGCCCACTGGCCCTCCCTTCCCCGCCCACCGACCCTCCCCTCCCTGTCCACCGGCCCTCCCCCCCACCGCCCACCGGCCCTCTCTTTTCCCGCCCAGGCGGCCCTCCCCGCCCATCAGCCCTCTCCTCCCCGCCCACCGACCGACCCTCCCTTCCCCGCCCCCAACAGCCCTCCCTTTCCCCCCGCCCTCCCTGCCCACGACACTCCCCTCCCTGCCCACCAACCCTCTCTTCCCCCCCTCCCTTTCCCCCCCGCCCACCAACCCTCTTTTCCCCACCCACCCCCCCTCCCCTCCATCAGCCTTCCCCCCTCCCCCCACCAGCTCCCCTCCCCCCCTCCCACGCCGGCCCTCCCACCCCGCCCACCAGTTCTCCCCCTCCCTTCCCACCACAGCTCTCCACTCTCCCCAAACCACTCTCCCCGCCCCCCCACACAGTGGCTCTGCCCACTGCATCACTCCACTCACTGGCCCTCCCTTCTCACCCACCAATCCCTCCCCCCAACAGCCCCTCCCCCACCCCCCAGCTGGTCCTCCCCTCTCCCCCACTGGCCCTCCCCCCACACTGGCCCTCCCTCTCCCCCCACACTGGCCCTCCCCTGATTTCTCCCCGCCCTCCGTCTTACCTTCATCCACTTCTTGTAGTAGTCGATGACTGTGGACACCTGAGTCTGCTGCAGCATCACTTCTGACACCCACACTGCTGCGAGGGGAGGAGTCGGGAATCAAATGCCGCGAATCGCCAGGATGAGACACAACACCCCCCAGTATTTATATGTCACATACCCCCCCCCAATATTTATATTCACATAACACCCCCCAGTATTTATATGTCACATACCCCCCCCAGTATTTATATGTCACATACCCCCCCCCCAATATTTATATGTCACATACACACCCCCCAGTATTTATATGTCACATACCCCCCCCCCAATATTTATATGTCCACATACCCCCCCCCAATATTTATATGTCAGACATACACCCCCCAGTATTTATTTGTCACATACCCCCCCAGTATTTTATATGTCACATATAACACCCCCCAATATTTATATATGTCACATACACCCCCCAATATTTATATGTCACATACACCCCCCAATATTTATATAATTTAATAATGTCACATACCCCCCCCCAGTATCTATAAATGTCACATACCCCCCCCCCAATATCTATATGTCACATACACCCCCCAGTATTTATATGTCACATACCCCCCCCCATATTTATATATGTCACATACCCCCCCCCCAGTATTTATATGTCACATACACCCCCCCCAGTATTTATATGTCACATACACCCCCCAATATTTATATATTTATATGTCACATACCCCCCCCCCCCCCAATATTTATATGTCACATAAACCCCCCCCCCCAATATTTATATTCACATACACCCCCCCAGTATTTATATGTCCACATACACCCCCCAGTATTGTATGTCATGCCTACCCCCCCCAGTATTTATATGTCACATACACACCCCCCAGTATTTATATGTCACATACACCCCCCAATATTTATATGTCACATACCCCCCCCCCCCAATATTTATATGTCACATACACCCCCCATAAAAAATATGTCACATACACCCCCAGTAAAACAAAATATATTCACAAACACCCCCCAATATTTATAATGTCACATAACCCCCAGTATTTTATATGTCACATACCCCCCCCAGTAAAATTTATATGTCACATTACAACCCCCCAGTATTTATAAAATCACATACACCCCCCAATATTTTATATTCACATACACCCCCAGTATTTATATGTCCACAAAACACCCCCCAGTAAACTAATATGTCACATACACACCACCCCAATATTTAAATGTCACATACATACCCCCCCCCCCCAAATTTATAATGTCACAATACACCCCCAAGTATTTATAATGTCATCAAATAAAACCCCCCATATATAAATTCCCCTACAATACACACCCACAATATTTATTCATGTCACATACCCCCCCCCCCCCATATATATATATGTCACATACACCCCCCAGTATTTTTTCACATAAACCCCCCCCAGTATTTATATGTCACATACACCCCCCAATATTTATATGTCCACATACACCCCCCAATATTTATATGTCACATACACCCCCCAATATTTATATATTTATAATGTCACATACCCCCCCCCATAATCTATATGTCACATACCCCCCCCAGTAATCTATATGTCACATACACCCCCCAGTATTTATATGTCACATTAACCCCCCCCCAAGCATTTATATGGCACATACCCCCCCCCCCCAGCATTTATATGGCACATACACCCCCCAATATTTATATGGCATGCTGGGACTTGTGGGCTCAAAAACCCTCAAATCTGATATAATTGTTATACCAGCTGTGTGTGACCCCCCCCCCTCCCCCCCCCCCCAGGTAATACCGGAGAATATAAATCAATATATTTCAGAAGTTGTGAAGTGCGGAAGACGCAAAGTAATAGGGAAGATATTAAGATTGTAAGCTCTCCCAGGATCAGCCCTCCCTCTTAGATTGTAAACTCCCAGATCAGCCATGCCCTCCCTCTTAGATTGTAAGCTCCCAGGATGCAGGGCCCTCCCTCTTAGATTGTAAAGCTCCCAGGATCAGGCCCCTCCCTCTTAGAATTGTAAGCTCCCGGATCAGGCCCTCCCTCTTAGATTGTAAGCTCCCCAGATCAGGCCCTCCCTCTTAGATTGTAAGCTCCCAGATACAGCCCCTCCCCATCCTAGGGATTGTAAGCTCCCAGGATCAGGCCCTCCCTCTTAGATTGTAAGCTCCCAGGATCAGCCCCTCCCTCCTAGATTGTAAGCTCCCAGGATCAGCCCCCCCTCCTAGATTGTAAGCTCCCAGGATCAGTCAGGGCCCTCCCTCTTAGATTGTAAGCTCCCAGGATCAGCCCCTCCCTCCTGAGATTGTAAACTTCCAGGATCAGCCCCTCCCTCCTAGATTGTAAACTCCCAGGATCAGCCCCTCCCTCCTAGATTGTAAGCTCCCGGGATCAGCCCCCTTCCCCCTCCCTCCTAGATTGTAAAGCTCCCAGGATCAGCCCCTCCCTCCTTAGATTGTAAACTCCCAGGATCACCCCTCCCTCCTAGATTGTAAGCTCCCAGGATCAAGCCCCTCCCTCCTAGATTGTAAGCTTCCCAGGATCACCCCCTCCCTCCTAGATTGTAAACTCCTCAGGATCAGCCCCTCCTCCCTAATTGTAAGCTCCCAGGATCAGCTCCTCCCTCCTAGATTGTAAGCTCCCAGGATCAGCCCTTCCCTCCCTCCTAGATTGTAAGCTCCCAAGGACATCACGCCCTCCCTCCTAGATTGTAAACTCCCAGGATCAGCCCCTCCCTCCTAGATTGTAAACTCCCAGGATCAGGGCCCTCCCTCTTAAGATTGTAAGCTCCCAGGATCAGGGCCCTCCCTCTTAGATTGTAAGCTCCCAGGATCATCCCTCCCTCTTAGATTGTAAGCTCCCAGGATCAGGGCCCTCCTATCCCTCTTGTATTGATCTGTATTGGTCTCCCGTTATATTTGTACAGCGCTGAGCACACTGTGTGGCGCCATAAATCCTGTTATAATAATAATCTGGAAACAGGTACACTTGATCCCATCACCACATCCCTCGTGAAGATGCAAAATGAAGAAAACAATATATTTATGTGTCACTTCAGGTCCCCTCAGGAAAATACGCTCACACACAAAAAAAGTGTTCTTTTTCATAAAGTCCCATTATGTTTTTATTCCAAAAGTGTACAAATCAGAGATTACCCCAATAAAATCAATTTACAAAGTAAAAAACCGATGAAACAATGATACAGTGAGCCCCAATGCATCTTCCTAAATCAGAAACAGGATATGACATCATCTAATAGATACGGAACATCGCTGACAATCAAAGTTAGGAAGGTGTCGTACCCCAACGCGTTTCGTCTGATTGGCTTCTTCAAGGGTTCAAAAAAAAAAAAAAAAAAAAAGAATAATTAAATACAAAAAAAACCTCTTAAAGTACATTTGAAAAACATTCAACCAAGTTCCATATACAATGTATTGGTGTTGTTTGTGCTGCCCCGCCCCCCCCTTGTACAGCCGCATATTCTGGATGACCCTCAGTACGGGTATAGAAAGCAATGGTTGCTGAATCGTGCACATTGTAATCTTTGTGTGTGCGGCGGGGGGTATTTACATTTTCTGCTGCCCTAAAACCACAAAAATTTTGCGCCCTCCTAGACCCAATGAGAGACGACCGAGAGAGTCAATAAGTGTGTATATGATTCTTTTCTCTCCCTTTCTTTCTTCTCTTCTCCCCCCCCCCTCTCTCTTCCCCCTCTCTATATAATCTCCCCCGCCTCTCTATTCTCCCCCCCCCCTCTCTCTACTCTCTCTCTTCCCCCCTCACCCCCCCTTGCTCTCTCTCTTCCCCCTCTCCTCGTATTCTCCCCCCCTCTCTCTAGTCTCTCTTCCCCCCTCTCTCTATTCTCTCTCTTCCCTCTCTCTCTATTCTCTCCCCCCCCCATCTCTGCTATTCTCTCTTCCGCTTCCATCTCTCTCTATTCCCCCCCCCCTCTCTCTATTCTCTCTCTTCCCCCTCTCCCCCCCCCCTTGCTCTCCCCCCCCCATCTCTCTAATTCTCTCTCTTACATCTCTCTCTATTCTCTCTCTCTTCCCTCTCTCTCTATTCTCTCTCTTCCTCTCTCTCTATTCTCCCCCCCCCTCTCTCTATTCTCTCTCTTCCCTCTCTATTTTCCAATCTCCCCCCTCTCTCTATTCTCTCTCTTCCATCTCTCTTTATTCTCCCCCCCTCTCTATTTTCTCTATCTTCCCCCCCTCTCACTCGTCCTTCCCCCCCCCCCCTCTCTATTCTCTCCCCCCCTCTCTCTATTTTCTATAATCCTCCCCCTCTCCCCCCCCCTCTCTCTCTCTTCCTTTCTCTATCTCCCCCTCTCTCTATTCCCTCTCTTCCCCCCCCCCCTCTATTCTCTCTTCCCTCTTTCTCTATTCTCTCTACATTCTCCCCCCCCCCACCTCTCTCTCTTCCCCTCTCTATCTCCCCCCTCTCTTCCTTTCTCTCTCCCCCCCTTCTCTCCTCCTTTCTCTCTCTCTTCCCTCTCCTTTCTCTCTCTCTTTCCCTCTCCTTTCTCTCTATCTCTTCCCTCTCCTTTCTCTCTCTTTTCCCTCTCTCTTCCCTCTCCTTTCTCTCTCTCTTTCCTCTCTTCATGCAAAACACACACCTGCACCAAGGGGCTGCTGATCTCCGGGTAGCAGGAAGGGTGGGTGGGGGGGGGGGGGGGGGGGGGGGGAGGTGTGTGCAGCCCCATACGATCTGTCAGTGCCGGGATGGAGGCAGGGAGATCCCACAGAACACAGCACAGCTCACCTCCTCCGGGCTCTTCTCTCCCTGCTCCAGGCTGTCCCCTGGTCCCGGCTCGTCAGCTGCTGGAGGGAGAGGTACAGGACCATCGCTGTGCAACTGCCCTCCCCCACATCGATCCTCCTCCACTGAAAGAGTACCAAAGGTACCCCTCTGATGGCGGCCCTGCATGGCTCTGTCCGCCGCTGCTCACAAGGTCCCTACTTCCAGGGGCGGTGCCGCGCCCCCTAAAAATTGCCGCCCTAGGCAAACGCCTTGCTTGCCTCGCGGTAGATACGCCCATTTGTGTGACGTCCTCGGTCACACTGGACGCGTGGCATGTAAATCACATGCCACGTTGCACCCTATTACAGCGGTCATATCGGTGCGGTTCCGACGGTTCCATTTCTAATGTAGTCCATGCGTTACTCTTGGTGCGATTTGTATAGATATCTCTGTCAGAGGTCTTGCAAATCGCACCTGAAATCGGCATTTCCCCCGACTTTCTGTAAGTCGCACGATTTCACAGTTGGGTCTGGTGTGACTGAGGTGTAAATTGTATATGGAACTTGGTTGGTTTTCTAATGTACTTTATGAGTTTTTTTGTGTGTTCACATTGTTCCCTCTCTGAAGAAGCCAATCTGACGAAAACGCGTTAGGGTACAACACCTTCCTAACGTTGATTTTCAGTGGTGCGCTGTATCGATTACATGATGTCATATCCTGTTTCGGATTTAGGAAGATGCATTGGGGCTCACTGTACTGAAGGTTCCATCTGGTATTCTTTGTAAATTGATTTTATGGGGTAATCTCTGATTTGTACACTTTGGAGGAAAACATAATGGAGTTTATGAAGAAGAAGACTTTGTGTGCGTATTCTGCGGGTGAGAAGAGCAGCTGAACCGTCCCGTACATATATTGTTCTCTTCAATGTACAGAGAAGAGAACTATTCCTCGGGCTGCTCACCTGAATACGCTCTGCGATCCGGATCACTCTCCTCAGCGGCCTGGAATAAAATGATCGCAGATATTAATTGCAGTGCTGGAGGAAAACGAACTTTGGCATCATACCTCATAGTATACAATTCTCTTCTATTTAACCACCTCCCGTCCGGCCATTGTATATAAACGGCCGGACGGTGGCATATACACACACACACACACACGTGGTTGTGCACATCCGGGTAGGGGGGCGCGCACTGCCCTACCCTCACCGCCATTGGTGGCTACAGCTGTCAATCACTGGGTCCCGGCTGGAGATTCCCCGCTGGCACCCGGAGATCATGAAAGAACACTGACAGGGGAGAGGTCTGTGTGAAAACAACACAGGTCTCTCCCCTTTCAGCGAGGATATGCTGCTTTGTATCTCTGCACAGCATGTCTCCCGAGTACACAGCACACAGGTAACCCTTTGATGGCCCCAGATGTTAACCCCTTCCTGTCCAGTGCCATTAGTACTGGTGTCAGGGCCAGGGGCGGACTGACAACTCATGGGGCCCCCGGGCAATAGGGGATCATGGGGCCCCTGTGTCCTTGCCAAAACTCAAAAAAGCCTATGAAAAAGGTACCAGGGGCATCTCATGGGGACCTCTACTGACCCCGGGCCCTCAGGGCTTTTTATTAGCACTGATCACTGTATTGGTGTCACTGGGGATGTCGGTGGCAGTTAGTCAGTTCCCCCCCCCCCCCCCCCCAGTGTCAGAATGCCCTCCGCAGTCCCGCTACAAGTCGCAGATCGCCGCCATTACTAGTATAAAAAAAAAAATGTAAATCCCCGTATCTATCCCGCCATTTGTAGACGCTATAACTTTCACGTAAACCAATTAATTTACACGTATCGGGATTTTGGGGGTTTTTTTTTTAGCGAAGACACGGAGCGGGAGACATTTTGGCCGAAATTTAGGACGAAATTTGATTTTTTACATTTTTTTTAAATCGACATGTTTAATAGCAAAAAGTCAAAAGTATTGGGTTTTTTTTTTTTTTTTCAAAATTGTCGGTCTTTTTTTGTTTATAGCGCAAAAAAATAAAAAACGCACAAATGATCAAATGCCACCGAAGGAAAGCTCAATTTGTGGGGGGGAAAAAAAGGTGTGAATTTCATTTGGGTGCGGCGTTGCATGACCACACAATTGCCAGTTAAAATAACGCAGTGCTGTATTGCAAAAAATGGCGTGGGTCAGGAAGGGGGGGGGGGGGGATCCTCTGGAGGGGTTAATAAATGCCCAATTATGGCCACTAGATGACGCTAACGATCAGACAAGGTTCTGTTGACTTCGCTGTGCAGACGTGTGGGACCCCTCTCACCCCGGGACTTCCCTCTCTCCATCCCCCCCGGACTATGCCGAATTTCTTCAGTGACTTCCTGGTTTCTGGCCTACGCCACAATGATGCAAATCGAAACAAAAACGAGAAGCGCACCAACCTTGCGCATTACCTCAGTAACCAAAGTTTATTAATTATATAGTCAGGAACCAGAATCAGGAGAGCAATCAGAGTCAGGTGAGGAACAAGCCGGGTCAGCAACAAAGGAATCACACAGGAACAAGCAGGACAAGGGGGAGCTGAAGACCAGTCAGCACTGAACATGAGCAGAGACACTCCTTAAATAGGCCGTCTGGCTCCAATCTTCGCCGTGCGCTTGCGTGATCGCGCATTTCCGATCACCATTCATCTTGCCGGAAATCCCTTACAAGGGGGCGGAACCAAGGGGTGGTGTTCGGAGGTGGGTAGGGGGCAGAACCAAGGGGTGGTGCTCGGAGGTGGGTAGGGGGCAGAACCAAGGGGTGGTGCTCGGAGGTGGGTAGGGGGCAGAACCAAGGGGTGGTGCTCGGAGGTGGGTAGGGGGCGGAACCAAGGGGTGGTACTCGGAGGTTGTGGGTAGGGGGCGGAACCAAGGGGTGGTGCTCAGGAGTGGGTAGGGGGCGGAACCAAGGGGTGGTGCTCGGAAGTGGGTAGGGGGCGGAACCAAGGGGTGGTGCTCAGGAGTGGGTAGGGGGCGGAACCAAGGGGTGGTGTTCGGAGGTGGGTAGGGGGCAGAACCAAGGGGTGGTGTTCGGAGGTAGGTAGGGGGCAGAACCAAGGGGTGGTGCTCGGAGGTGGGTAGGGGGCAGAACCAAGGGGTGGTGTTCGGAGGTGGGTAGGGGGCAGAACCAAGGGGTGGTGCTCGGAGGTGGGTAGGGGGCAGAACCAAGGGGTGGTGTTCGGAGGTGGGTAGGGGGCAGAACCAAGGGGTGGTGTTCGGAGGTGGGTAGGGGGCAGAACCAAGGGGTGGTGTTCGGAGGTGGGTAGGGGGCAGAACCAAGGGTGGTGCTCGGAGGTGGGTAGGGGGCGGAACCAAGGGGTGGTGTTCAGAGGTGGGTAGGGGGCAGAACCAAGGGGTGGTGTTCGGAGGTGGGTAGGGGGCAGAACCAAGGGGTGGTGCTCGGAGGTGGGTAGGGGGCGGAACCAAGGGGTGGTGTTCGGAGGTGGGTAGGGCGGAACCAAGGGGTGGAGCTCGGAGGTGGGTAGGGGGCGAAACCAAGGGATGGTGCTCAGAGGTGGGTAGGGGGCGAAACCAAGGGGTGGTGCTCAGGAGTGGGTAGGGGGCGGAACCAAGGGGTGGTGCTCGGGAGTGGGTAGGGGGCGGAACCAAGGGGTGGTGTTCGGAGGCGGGTAGGGGGTGGGACAAAGGGATGGTGTTCAGAGGCGGGTAGGAGGTCGAACCAAGGGACGGTGCTCAGGGGTGGGTAGGGGCGGAACCAAGCGGTAGTGGCTCAGAGGTAGGTAGGGGGCATAGCCAAAGTATGGTGTTTGGAGGTGGGTAGGGGATGGAACCAAGGAACAGTGTGTGGGAGTGGGTAGGGGGCGGAACCAAGGGACAGTGCGCAGGGGTGGGTAGGGGGCGGAACCAAGGAATGGTGTTCGGAGGTGGGTAGGGGGCGGAACCAAGGAATGGTGTTCGGAGGTGGGTAGGGGGCGGAACCAAGGAATGGTGTTCGGAGGTGGGTAGGGGGCGAAAACAAGGGATGGTGTTTGGAGGTGGGTAGGGGTGGAGACAAGGTGTGACTCAGAAATAAAGCCCTGCCAGGAATTAAAAGCTCCATGAATCATCTGCCCTTACTCAAGATGGCCGCAGCTAGAAATGCTAGGGGGGTATTTTTCAACAGAATAAATCATGCCAGAAATCCTGCGTGCTGCTAGTTTCCTGTTTGGACTGACAACACAGAGCTTCTGCTGCACTGAAATCCCTAAGTACTGTTGTCAGACCTCCTCTGCTGGACTACAGAACCCCTCCTATTCCTGCCCCTCCCCCTATACACAGATTTAGATTTTTTTGTTGCCACTTTGAATCCCAAGAGCTGCTCTCGGGAGACATAGTTCTGGGGGAGACATCTGACCTCCCAGCGGTGGCCCCTGCAAAGACTTCACAAGCGCGGTGATGATGTCACTGAGGATATAAAGCTGGTATTTGCTACAGGAAGAAGGAGAAGTCCCGGGACATGATGTAGAGGGGGAAGGGTGGGGGGAGGGGTAGGTTTGGGTCATACACTTCAAATGGGGCGACGGTATATGGGGTTGGAGGGACAAGAAGCATCAAGGAGATATTCATCAGTACCCACCAGTCTCCTCCAGGGCAGGTCACGTTTATGGTGGTCATACCAGGCCAGGAGGTCCTTCCGGAGGGACTCTGCTTCTGGATGGGTGAAGGAGTGATATGGAGGGATCGTGTCTGTGGAGACTGCAAAGAGAACAAACATCAAGTCAGATAAAGCTCCGCCCCATTTCCTGCCTGGAGGACGTCCAGCATCATTTCTCTCTTTTCTCTCCCAGCCTGCCCCTTTAATTCACATGTGGGCGTTACCTAGGGTGGTCTGCATGCAACTACAGCCCTGCCTAGGAAGACCCACTTCTCCAATGACATGAAGGCATTTTCATATTTGCATAACTCCTCCCAGGGGATAGCTCACAGTTTGCATGAGTCCAATCATGGAGAGTCAGCATCATGTGGGCCTGGCCTATGCAAATGAAGCCTGCCTAGGAACGCCCACTCCTTTTAAACTAACACCCGACAATCAAGGCATTCTGATATTTGCATAACTCCTCCCAAGAGCCACTGTCTCTTAAGAGGAGTCCCGAAGCAGGGTGCTGTGATGTTTTCAGGAAGCTTTGTACACCCCCTCCCATCGGCCATGATCTGCCTGCATTGCATAGAGAAGCGCAGAGACCAAAATTGTACAGTTGTAAGAAACTGAATGGAGTTCTCCCCGATGGGACGCGGCATCCTACCTGACTTGTTGGTTGGGGGTTTCTGCACTTTCTTCGAGGAATGTCTGACCACCGATCGCCCCATTGCTGGAGGAAAAAACACGACATTTCATTACAGACAGACCAGAGATAAAGCGGTGACTACACATTAGATTGTAATCTCCTCGGATCAGGCCCCTCCTCCCACATTAGATTGTAATCTCCCAGGATCAGGCCCCTCCCCCCATTAGATTGTAATCTCCCAGGAGCAGGCCCCTCCCCCCCATCAGAGTGTAAACTCCCAGGATCAGGCCCCCCCCCCATTAGATTGTAATCTCCCAGGATCAGGCCCCTCCCCCCCATCAGAGTGTAAACTCCCAGGATCAGGCCCCTCCCCCCCATCAGAGTGTAAACTCCCAGGATCAGGCCCCTCCCCCCCATCAGAGTGTAAACCCCAGGATCAGACTCCTCCCCCCATTAGATTGTAAGCTCCTGGGATCAGACCCCTCCCCCCTATTCTATTGTAAGCTCCCAGGATCAGACCCCTCCCTCCCATTAGATTGTAAGCTCTATGGATCAGGCCCCTCCCCCCCACTAGATTGTAAACTCCCCGGATCAGACCCCTCCCCCCATTAGATTGTAAGCTCCCAGGATCAGGCATTCCGCGGAGACAAGACGCGACTACTTCACAGAGACAACGCAGCGAGTACACATTAGATTGTAAGCTCCTGGGATCAGACCCCTCCCCCCCATTAGATTATAAACTCCCAGGATCAGGCCCCTCCTCCCTATTAGATTGTAAACTCCTGGGATCAGACTCCTCCCCCCCATTAGATTGTAAGCTCCTGGGATCAGACCCCTCCCCATTAGATTGTAAGCTCCCAGGATCAGGCACTCCGTAGAGACAACACGGCGACAACTCCGCAGAGAGAACACGGCGACTACACATTAGATTGTAAACTCCCAGGATCAGGCCCCTCCCCCCCATTAGATTGTAAACTCCCAGGATCAGGCCCCTCCCCCCCATCAGATTGTAAACTCACAGGATCAGGCCCCTCCCCCCCATTAGATTGTAAGCTCCCAGGATCAGGCCCTCCACCCCATTAGCTTGTATGCTCCAAGGATCAGGCCCTCCCCCCACATTAGATTGTAAGCTCCCAGGATCAAGCCCCTCCCCCCCCATTAGATTGTAAGCTCCAAGGATCAGGCCTCTCCCCCCATTAGATTGTAAACTCCCAGGATCAGTCCCCTCCCCCCATCATCTTGTATCATTTTCTACTCCCAAATCAGACTCCTCCGATATCCCCCTCCCTCTCTGAGGACATGTGGTCTGATATCCCCCTCCCTCTCTGAGGACATGTGGTCTGTTTGATGCAGAGATCACAGGCATCAAGGCCCGGCGGGGGAGCTCATGACTATAAACCCCAATTAGCCTGACCCCCAGATGTCTGCGAGACTCTGCTTGGAGAAGGATCATAAAACCATAAACCAAGTCCTTCACTGAGCTCAAGGACATTCCAGGTAGTCGTAAAACGGACTCACATTTAAACCTCCCCCTTTCCCCGATGATTACATATCTTGGACTATGAAAGACGTACATAAAATCCAGGTATATATTCAGATCGGTCTCGTTAATACAAGTCGTCTGATATATTACACCCCCGAGCTGGCATCAACAGAGCAGAAAATATCTCCTTAACCATCCCAGCAGGTATGTCATATTTCATATCTAGACGTTCAGCAGGTGATTCTGCGTATTAATCTACTAGTGGCTAGGCGGCTACATGCACCGAGGGTAAGTTATGAACCACAACATCAACACCCCTCCCCAAATTAGGCGATTGGTTCTCTGCTTTAAGGAGACACCCTGCTGAGTTCCTAGAAAAGGCTACCGTATTTTCCGGCGTATAAGACGACTGGGCGTATAAGACGACCCCCTACTTTTCCTGTTAAAATATAGGGTTTGAGCTATACTCGCCGTATAAGACTACCCCTCTTCCAACGCACACCAAATAAAAATGAAAAAACATCAGATTTGATTTCAATATGGTATTCCAATGATGGGGCGCTATTCCTCCCACTGACACCAATGATGGGGCACTATTTCATCCACTGACACCAATGATGGGGCACTATTCCTCCCACTGATACCAATGATGGGGCACTATTCCTCCCCCACTGACACCAATGATGGGGCACTATTTCATCCACTGACACCAATGATGGGGCACTATTCCTCCCACTGACACCAATGATGGGACACTATTCCTCCCACTGACACCAATGATGGTGCCCCATCGTTAGTCAGTGGGAGGAATAGTGCCCCATCATTGGTGTCAGTGGGAGGAATAGCGCCCCATCATTGCTGTCAGTGGGAGGAATAGTGCCCCATCATTGGTGTCAGTGGGAAGAATCATGCCCCATCATTGGTATCAGTGGGAGGAATAGTGTCCCATCATTAGTGTCAGTGGGAGGAATAGTGCCCCATCATTGGTGTCAGTGGGAGGAATAGTGCCCCATCATTGGTGTCAGTGGGAGGAATAGTGCCCCATCATTGGTGTCAGTGGGAGGAATAGTGCCCCATCATTGGTGTCAGTGGGAGGAATAGTGCCCCATCATTGGTGTCAGTGGGAGGAATAGTGCCCCATCGTTGGTGTCAGTGGGAGGAATAGTGCCCCATCGTTGGTGTCAGTGGGAGGAATAGTGCCCCATCGTTGGTGTCAGTGGGGAGAATAGTGCCCCATCGTTGGTGTCAGTGGGGAGGAGGAATAGTGCCCCATTGTTGGTGTCAGTGGGAGGAATAGTGCCCCATCGTTGGTGTCAGTGGGAGGAATAGTGCCCCATCGTTGGTGTCAGTGGGAGGAATAGTGCCCCATCGTTGGTGTCAGTGGGGAGAATAGTGCCCCATCATTGGTGTCAGTGGGGAGGAGGAATAGTGCCCCATCATTGGTATCAGTGGGAGGAATAGTGCCCCATCGTTGGTGTCAGTGGAAGGAATAGTGCCCATCTATGGTGTCAGTGGAAGGAATAGTGCCCCATCATTGGTGTCAGTGGGAGGAATAGTGTCCCATCATTGGTGTCAGTAGGAGGAATAGTGTCCTATCATTGGTGTCAGTGGGAGGAATAGTGCCCCATCATTGGTGTCAGTGGGAGGAATAGTGCCCCATCATTGGTGTCAGTGGGAGGAATAGTGCCCCATCATTGGTGTCAGTGGGAGGAATAGTGCCCCATCATTGGTGTCAGTGGGAGGAATAGTGCCCCATCATTGGTGTCAGTGGGAGGAATAGTGCCCCATCATTGGTGTCAGTGGGAGGAATAGTGCCCCATCATTGGTATCAGTGGGAGGAATAGTGCCCCATCATTGGTGTCAGTGGGAGGAATAGTGCTCCATCATTGGTGTCAGTGGGAGGAATAGCGCCCCATCATTGGTATCAGTGGGAGGAATAGTGCCCCATCATTGGTGTCAGTGGGAGGAATAGTGCCCCATCATTGGTATCAGTGGGAGGAATAGTGCCCCATCATTGGTGTCAGTGGGGGAGGAGGGATAGTGCCCCATCGTTAGTGTTAGTGGGGGAGAGGAGCGGCTGCTCTTTCTTCCAGTTCGGCCGCTCGATTTTTGCGGGGCCGCTCGGCTCCACCTCCTCCCCGGTGATTGGTTGTCTGTGTGCCTTTCCAGTGCTGGCGCCCAATCACCGGTGAGGAGGCGGAGCCGAGCGGCCGCATGACCATCGAGCGGCCAAACTGAAAGAAGGTGCAGCCGCGCTTTCTGGACCGGATCGTCGTGGGACCGGAGCCAGGTAAGGTACAGCATCCCCTCTGCCCACCCCTGTACTTAGTGTCCGTTGGAGGACGAGGGGGGGCGGCGCCGCGCCGCCCCCCCTCGAAAAAGTGCCGCCCTGACACCGGCGTATAAGACGACCCCCGACTTTTCAGAAGATTTTCAGGGGTTGAAAAGTCGTCTTATACGCCGGAAAATACGGTAAGTTGAAGAATTCTCCCTTTTAACATCAGAACCAACAGTGGGAGATAAGGCCTTTTTGTTCCGAAACTTGAAAGCTGCTTAAACCAGGACTTTAGACAAGTACTTTATCCCTCTAAATTCCTTTCAGTTATCTCTTCGCTGGGCTCTTGTTCTCTGTATATATATATATATATTGGCTGCATCTTTTCTGTAAATATTTTTATTGCGCCTTTTTGACCTTTTAGTAATAAATCTTACTTTCTGAAAGTGTTGGAACTGTTTCTAAAGCTCTTTAATGCAAACTAAAGCGCCCGTCTCTGAAGAGCGCTACTGCGTGGGTGGTTTAAACTTCCGTATATCTCTGCCTGCGGTGACCGTGGTATACAGACGATTATCCAACCATCAGTGTATAGCTGATATTGCAGAGTTTCCTCTTTCTCTGTACATAAAGGAGGTGGTGGCAGTGTGAAGGGTTAATTGTGTAATTTACCAGACCCAGTAACAATCGCTCCCATGCTGCAGTACACAGATTGTGGTCCAATTAGCTGAAAAATCTTTGTGCAGGGTGCAGCTGGGCGTGGCATTGTTACACATGTGACATCGCAGTTTAGCTTGGCTAGTCCTTCGGTCACGAGTTTGGAGAGAAGGGCTGGGGTCTGACGCTGCGATCGTCACAGGCTCCTCCCCCTCATTAGATTGTAAGCTCCCAGGATCAGGCCTCCCCCATTAGATTGTAAGCTCCCAGGATCAGGCCCCTCCCCCATTAGATTGTAAGCTCCCAGGATCAGGCCCCTCCCCCATTAGATTGTAAGCTCCCAGGATCAGGCCCTTCCCCCACATTAGATTGTAAGCTTCCGGGATCAGGCCCCTCCCCCCATTAGATTGTAAACTCCCGGGATTAGGCCCCTCCCCCATTAGATTGTAAGCTCCCCGCATTAGGCTCCTCCCGCCATTAGATTGTAAGCTTACGGGATCAGGCCCCTCCCTCCATTAGATTGTAAGATCCCCACATTAGGCTCCTCCCCCATTAGATTGTAAGCTTCCAGGATCAGGCCCCTCCCCCATTAGATTGTAAGCTCCCCACATTAGGCTCCTCCCCTATTAGATTGTAAGCTCCCGGGATCAGGCCCCTCCCCCATTAGATTGTAAGCTTCAAGGATCAGGCCCCTCCCCCATTAGATTGTAAGCTCCCCACATTAGGCTCCTCCCCCCATTAGATTGTAAGCTCCCCACATTAGGCTCCTTCCCCCATTAGATTGTAAGCTCCCCGGATCAGACCCCTCCCATTAGATTGTAAGCTCCCAGGATCAGACCCCTCCCCCAATTAGATTGTAAGCTCCCAGGATCAGACCCTCCCCCCATTAGATTGTAAGCTCCCCGGATCAGACCCCTCCCCCCATTAGATTGTAAGCTCCCAGGATCAGACTCCTGCCTCCCATTAGATTGTAAGCTCCCCGGATCAGGCCCCTCCCCCACATTAGATTGTAAGCTCCCAGGATCAGACTCCTCCCCCCATTAGATTGTAAGCTCCCAGGATCAGACTCCTCCCCCATTAGATTGTAAGCTCCCAGAATCAGGCCCCTCCTCCATTAGATTGTAAGCTCCCAGAATCAGGCCCCTCCTCCATTAGATTGTAAGCTTCCAGGATCAAGCCCCTCCTCCATTAGAGTGTAAGCTTCCAGGATCAGACTCCTCCCCCCATTAGATTGTAAGCTCCCCGGATCAGGCCCCTCCCCCATTAGATTGTTAGCTCCCCGGATCAGGCCCCTCCATCATTAGATTGTAAGCTCCCCGGATCAGGCCCCTCCCCCCCATTAGATTGTAAGCTCCCAGGATCAGGCACCCTTTATATTGTACAGCGCTGAGCGGACAGTCGGCGCCATATATCCCGTTTGATGATGGGCGGAGCAGGCAGTGCAATCAGCACCCATGAGGAAGAAGTTTCCGGCCGGACACAACGTTCCCTCCACCACTCACCACTCCACGAGACTCGGCACGCCCCTCCCTCTTCCCGTCAGCCTCCCACACTAATTGGCTCTGCTCGGAGGAGGGGCGTGGCCATGGCAGCCGGCGGACTCCCTCCTCCAATCCAGAAACACGAGGCTCCTGTAGGCGGGAAAGGGGGACGTCATCAGAGCGCACCGGAAGTGGAGGAGCAGATGAAGCCGCTAGCTGTGTTCTGCCCAATGTGACTAATTCTTTATATTGGTATTATGTGTATTGTAATGATTGTGTTACCTCCCCTCTGGGGGGAGGGGTTGTATGATGGGGGGTGGTGGGAGGTCCCCTCCATAGTATGTTTTGTTTTGGGGTACAGAGGGGGGAGGGGAGGACAGGCTCCCCCTGGCTGTGAAAGGACTACAAATATCAGCACACCTCGCCCAGGACAGAGTTATTGGAGGAACTAGACTCTCCCGGGTGCTGGGATCACAGGGACTACAACTCCCAGCATGCCCTGCCAGGCCCAGCCATGTGACTCTCCTCCTGTGGGAGGGTTCTGGATCCTCGGTGCTGGGATCACAGGGAACAGAGGGACTACAACTCCCAGCATGCCCTGCCAGGCCCAGCCATGTGACTGTCCTGTGGGAGGACTCCAGTGCTGGGATCACAGGGAACGGTCACAGAGGGACTACAACTCCCAGCATGCCCAGCCATGTGACTCCTGTAGTGGGGCTCCGGGTCCCCCGTGCTGGAATCATAGGGAACGGTCACAGGGGGACTACAACTCCCAGCATGTCCTGCCAGGCCCAGCCATGTGACTCTCCTGTGGTGGGGCTCCGGGTCCTTGGTGCTGGGATCATAGGGAACGGTCACAGAGGGACTAAATGGTTAGCACTTCCACCTGGCAGTACTCGGGTTGTTCGAATCCCAGCCATGGCACCACCTGCCTGGAGTTTGCATGTTCTCCCTGTGCCTGCGTGGGGTTCCTCCAGGTACTTCAGTTTCCTTCCACACTCCAAAGACATGCTGGGAGAATAATTGGCTCCTGTCTAAATTGGCCCTAGTGTATGAATGTGAGTTAGGGACCTTAGATTGTACGCTCCTCGGGGGCGGGGACTGATGGGAATGTACAATATATATGTAAAGCGCTGAGTATACTGATGGCGCTATATAAGTACCTGAAATAAATAATAAACTCCAAGCATGCCCAACCATGTGACTGTCCTGTGGGAGGACTCCAGTGCTGGGATCACAGGGAACGGTCACAGAGGGACTACAACTCCCAGCATGCCCAGCCATGTGACTCCTGTAGTGGGGCTCTGGGTCCCCCGTGCTGGGAATCATAGGGAACGGTCACAGCGGGACTACAACTCCCAGCATGTCCTGCCAGGCCCAGCCATGTGACTCTCCGGTTCTGAAATCACGGATTGGTCACAGCGGGGCTACAACTCCCAGCATGCCCTGCCAGGCCCAGCCATGTGACTCTCCTCCTGTGGGAGGGCTCCGGTTCTGGAATCATAGGGAACAGTCACAGCGGGACTACAACTCCCAGTATGTCCTGCCAGGCCCAGCCATGTGACGCTCCGGTTCTGGAATCACGGATTGGTCACAGCGGGACTACAACTCCCAGCATGCCCTGCCAGGCCCAGCCATGTGACTCTCCTCCTGTGGGAGGGCTCCGGTTCTGGAATCATAGGGAACAGTCACAGCGGGACTACAACTCCCAGTATGTCCTGCCAGGCCCAGCCATGTGACTCTCCTGTGGTGGGGCTCCGATTCTGGAATCACAGGGAACGGTCACAGCGATCCGGTTCTGCACATCACACCGCGTTTTGCTGACCGTTTTCGGGGTCACCCGCAGCGGTTCCCATGGACGGGGCGCGATTCTGAAGCGTTGCGGAATTCACACAGAAAATGCTGCAACTTCCTCACAGCGCCAGTATGAACCCGATCAAACCGATCGTTCAGAAGCCAACCTATGACTGGTCCTCTTTAGCTGCTTCCCTAGCGGGTCACGTCTGACATTTCTCTCCCGCGGGTACAAAGCAGCTTTTGTTTGGCTGGAAGATTACCTGGAACCCCGAAATGTTATCTATGATTGTTAGCGGGGCCCCCGGAGAATACAATGTTGCTGTTACATGTTTGTATGACGTGGACCTCAGAATAATCGGCTGATTTTCGCTCTGTTAGTGGGGTCAATGGCACAAGATGATTTTCATGGCTCCTCCCCTTTCCGGTGATCGGCATGTTGGCAAACTCATGAAAAACCACCGATTTTCGACTCGACGGTCAAAGCGTACGATCGTTTTTCCGAAGAGAATCTGCGCCATGAGCCGCGTCCTGGAAGGAGCAGAAGTCTCGCCCGTTATATGGGGGGAACTTTATGACTCGGTCGGCCGATTTTCGAAATCATTGATGGCGCCATCGGATTACCGAGCGAACGGCGGTTTCAATTTTTGGATGAAAAATCGTTGGGTGTTCGACCCGTGTGTGGCCAGCATTAGTGGGCTCCCTGATCAGACAGGAGAGCCCAGTAAGGGGTATGGGGGGGGGGGGGGAGAGAGGGATGGGGGTGGGGAGAGAACCTGCTAATTGGCACTCAGTTGCATTCAGATCACTTTTACTTTGTAGCAACTCGCCGGCTGAGAACAACAACACTGGGAACATGATTGTGGCCTCATCCACGGTCCCGGTACAACCGCAGCAACCTCAGGCCGTTTATAAACGTTGTCAGGGTGGGAAGGGTTAAAGCATGAGAGGTAAAGGATGGAGTCCTGTACTGAGCATGTGCGGGGTGTGAGAGCCGGAACGGGATTGGTCAGTCTGAGCATGTGCGGGGTGGGAGAGCCGGAACGGGATTGGTCAGTCTGAGCATGATGTGCGGGGTGTGAGAGCCGGAACGGGATTGGTCAGTCTGAGCATGTGCGGGGTGTGAGAGCCGGAACGGGATTGGTCAGTCTGAGCATGTGCGGGGTGTGAGAGCCGGAACGGGATTGGTCAGTCTGAGCATGTGCGGGGTGTGAGAGCCGGAACGGGATTGGTCAGTCTGAGCATGTGCGGGGTGTGAGAGCCGGAACGGGATTGGTCAGTCTGAGCATGTGCGGGGTGTGAGAGCCGGAACGGGATTGGTCAGTCTGAGCATGTGCGGGGTGTGAGAGCCGGAACGGGATTGGTCAGTCTGAGCATGTGCGGGGTGTGAGAGCCGGAACGGGATTGGTCAGTCTGAGCATGTGCGGGGTGTGAGAGCCGGAACGGGATTGGTCAGTCTGAGCATGTGCGGGGTGTGAGAGCCGGAACAGGATTGGTCAGTCTGAGCATGTGCGGGGTGTGAGAGCCGGAACGGGATTGGTCAGTCTGAGCATGTGCGGGGTGTGAGAGCCGGAACGGGATTGGTCAGTCTGAGCATGTGCGGGGTGTGAGAGCCGGAACGGGATTGGTCAGTCTGAGCATTGCTATACATGAAGCTTTCACATTCCTGTGACAACGTCCCGACGCTTTTGTCTGCTCAGGTGAAAATGACAACTCTAAGGGTCCCTGTCATCGACGTGTATAATGACAACTTCCCGGAGCTGTGGCCCTCCATTCTGCTGGCGCTGAAGACGTCCACGTTTATCGCCGTCGACACGGTGAGTGATGGGAGGAGTCACGCCGCCATCTTTACTTCCCATCTGTGAGTTGGTGATGAGAGTAAAATACAGTGTGCTTGTCCCTGTAAGAACTTATATATCCAAAGACACAACGGTGCAATGTATACACTATATATCCCCAAGTATTGTCCCCCCCCCCCCCCCCCGTATATACACTATATATCCCCAAGTATTGTCCCCCCCCCCCCCCCCCGTATATACACTATATATCCCCAAGTATTGTCCCCCCCCCCCGTATATACACTATATATCCCCAAGTATTGTCCCCCCCCCATATATACACTATATATCCCCAAGTATTGTCCCCCCCCCGTATATACACTATATATCCCCAAGTATTGTCCCCCCCCCATATATACACTATATATCCCCAAGTATTGTCCCCCCCCCCCGTATATACACTATATATCCCCAAGTATTGTCCCCCCCCCCGTATATACACTATATATCCCCAAGTATTGTCCCCCCCCCATATATACACTATATATCCCCAAGTATTGTCCCCCCCCCCCCCCCGCCCTATATACACTATATATATCCCCAAGTATTGTCCCCCCCCCCCCCATATATACACTATATATCCCCAAGTATTGTCCCCCCCCCATATATACACTATATATCCCCAAGTATTGTCCCCCCCCGTATATACACTATATATCCCCAAGTATTGTCCCCCCCCCATATATACACTATATATCCCCAAGTATTGTCCCCCCCCCCGTATATACACTATATATCCCCAAGTATTGTCCCCCCCCCCATATATACACTATATATCCCCAAGTATTGTCCCCCCCCCCCCCCCCATATATACACTATATATCCCAAGTATTGTCCCCCCCCCCCCCATATATACGCTATATATCCCCAAGTATTGTCCCCCCCCATATATACGCTATATATCCCCAAGTATTGTCCCCCCCCCCCCCCCAGTATATACACTATATATCCCCAAGTATTGTCCCCCCCCCCCCCCCCCCGTATATACACTATATATCCCCAAGTATTGTCCCCCCCCCCCATATATACGCTATATATCCCCAAGTATTGTCCCCCCCCCCCGTATATACACTATATATCCCCAAGTATTGTCCCCCCCCCCCCGTATATACACTATATATCCCCAAGTATTGTCCCCCCCCCCCCATATATACGCTATATATCCCCAAGTATTGTCCCCCCCCCCCGATATACACTATATATCCCCAAGCAAGTATTGTCCCCCCCCCCCCCCCCCCCCCGTTAAAACACTATATATCCCCAAGTATTGTCCCCACCCCCCCATATATACACTATATAGCCCCAAGTATTGTCCCCGCCCCCCCCCATATATATACACATATATCCCCAAGTATTGTCCCCGCCCCCCCCCCCGTATATACACTATATATCACCAAGTATTGTGTCCCCCCCCCCCCCCCCCTTGTATATACACTATATTGCCCCAAGTATGGTCCCCGCCCCCCCATATATACACCATATTGGCCATTGAAGGGGTTGGAACACCTGAATCACATGATATGGAGGGGATGATTGGAACACCTGAATCACATGATGGAGGGGATTGGAACACACTGAATCACATGAATATGGAGGGGATTGGAACACCTGAATCACATGATATGGAGGGGATTGGAACACCTGAATCACATGATAGGGAGGGGATTGGAGGGGATTGGAACACCTGAAATCACATGATTGGAGGGGATTGGAACACCTGAATCAAAAGATAGGGGAAGGGGATTGGAACACTTGAATCAACATGATAGGAGAGGGGATGGAGTACCTGAATCACATGATAGGGAGGGGATTGGAGCACTGAATTCACATTGATTGGGAGGGGGATTGGAACACCTCCGGAATCACATGATTGGGAGGGGATTGGAAAAACACCTGAATCACATGATTTGGGAGGGGATTGGAGCACCTGAATCACCTGATTGGGAGGGGGATTGGAACACCTGAATCACATGATAGGGAGGGGATTGGAACACCTGAATCACATGATAGGGAGGGGATTGGAACACCTGAATCACATGATATGGAGGGGATTGGAACACCTGAATCACATGATAGGAGGGGATTGGAGCACCTGAATCACATGATTGGGGTAGGGGCGGGCCAATACTTGGGGCAATACTGTGTATGTAGATATGAATTTTTAAAGGGACGAGCGCACTTTATTTTTTCTTGGCACATTTGAGTCCCGTGTTCTGAAGACTTGTGTAGTGCAGCTCTCTGTTGGTCGGGGTGCAGGTTATAGTTTTTGGTTTTTTGGTTGTTTTTGTGACAAGATTACCAGAGGTTGGGAGGGTTTAGATGTGGGGTGGGAAAACATCTGTCTTGCCTCCCCTTCCTCACCACGATGCAGTTCTTGCATCTGAGTGCCAATCGCCCAGGCCTGGGACTGTCCTGTGTGGGGGTGAAGTCTTCCATAACCTCCATGCAGGAACAGAGCTGGGGAGGAAGGTGCATCAGGGGGGGGGGGGATTGCTTTCAGAGAGTCCTGTCATTTAAAAGCCGTCCACCTATGTTGACTGTTCACAGCTGACATTTGTGTTTTGTTCCCCGCAGAGGCTGAGCGGGTCTGGGACCCCGGGAAGATTTTACTAAACCAGTACTTTGGGGCGGGTGAAATATCGCTCCGCCCGTCATCTCTGCCCTTTGGGGGAGCGCAGCCCCGTAGGTTCTCTTATGTTTCCGCGGGAGCCTAAAAAAGAAGCTGGTCCCGTGACGGGGAGGGTTCTGTGGGGGTTTACTTATCACCCCCCCCCCTGTCGCTCCCCCCAAGCCCCTCCCCGGGGAAAAATCGGCGATTGCTTTTGCCGAGGGAAAATTACCCGGCAAGGGTTTTGGGGCATGTGTGCGCACCCCATTCCCGGACTTTTAAAAAGCCCACTTTATACCGTGAGTGTGGGGCTACCCCCTACCCGACTTTCAAATTTCACATTACAGTGAGTGTGGGGCCCCCCCTCCCCGGAATAATACAAAGTCCATTACACGGGGTTTTTGTGCGCACCCCCCTTTCCCCCGGGAAAAATTACAAAATAAACATTACACGGGGAGTGTGCACCCCCCTCCCCGGACTTTAAAAGTAAAACATATACACGTGGTGTGCGAAACCCCCT
>CATNWA010003671.1:5000-21789 GCA_951230385.1 Staurois parvus | reverse complement strand
ATATCATATCCCCCCTTATGTATTATACATGGAGATCATATCCCCCCTTATGTATTATATACATGGAATCATATCCCCCCTTATGTATTATACATGGAGATCATATCCCCCCTTATGTATTATACATGGAGATCATATCCCCCCCCTTATGTATTATACATGGAGATCATATCCCCCCTTATGTATTATACATGGAGATCATATCCCCCCTTATGTATTATACATGGAGATCATATCCCCCCCCCTTATGTATTTATACATGGAGATCATATCCCCCCTTATGTATTATACATGGAGATCATATCCCCTTATGTATTATACATGGAGATCATATCCCCCCTTATGTATTATACATGGAGATCATATCCCCCCTTATGTATTATACATGGAGATCATATCCCCCCTTATGTATTATACATGGAGATCATATCCCCCCTTATGTATTATACATGGAGATCATATCCCCCCTTATGTATTATACATGGAGATCATATCCCCCTTATGTATTATACATGGAGATCATATCCCCCCTTATGTATTATACATGGAGATCATATCCCCCCTTATGTATTATACATGGAGATCATATCCCCCCTTATGTGTATTATACTGGAGATCATATCCCCCCTTATGTATTATACATGGAGATCATATCCCCCCTTATGTATTATACATGGAGATCATATCCCCCCTATGTATTATACATGGAGATCATATCCCCCCCCTTATGTATTATACATGGAGATCATATCCCCCCCCTTATGTATTATACATGGAGATCATATCCCCCTTATGTTATTTATACATGGAGATCATATATCCCCCTTATGTATTATACATGGAGATCATATCCCCCTTTGTATGTATTATACATGGAGATCATATCCCCCCTTATGTATTATACATGGAGATCATATCCCCCCCTTATGTATTATACATGGAGATCATATCCCCCCTTATGTATTATACATGGAGATCATATCCCCCCCTTATGTATTATACATGGAGATCATATCCCCCCCCTTATGTATTATACATGGAGATCATATCCCCCCCCTTATGTATTATACATGGAGATCATATCCCCCCTTATGTATTATACATGGAGATCATATCCCCCCTTATGTATTATACATGGAGATCATATCCCCCCTTATGTATTATACATGGAGATCATATCCCCCCTTATGTATTATACATGGAGATCATATCCCCCCTTATGTATTATACATGGAGATCATATCCCCCCCCTTATGTATTATACATGGAGATCATATCCCCCCTTATGTATTATACATGGAGATCATATCCCCCCTTATGTATTATACATGGAGAGATCATATCCCCCCTTATGTATTATACATGGAGATCATATCCCCCCTTATGTATTATACATGGAGATCATATCCCCCCTTATGTATTATACATGGAGATCATATCCCCCCCTTATGTATTATACATGGAGATCATATCCCCCCCTTATGTATGGAGATCATATCCCCCTTATGTATTATACATGGAGATCATATCCCCCCTTATGTATTATACATGGAGATCATATCCCCCCCCCTTATGTATTATACATGGAGATCATATCCCCCCTTATGTATTATACATGGAGATCATATCCCCCCTTATGTATTATACATGGAGATCATATCCCCCCTTATGTATTATACATGGAGATCATATCCCCCCTTTATGTATTATACATGGAGATCATATCCCCCCTTATGTATTATACATGGAGATCATATCCCCCCCCTTATGTATTATACATGGAGATCATATCCCCCCTTATGTATTATACATGGAGATCATATCCCCCCTTATGTATTATACATGGAGATCATATCCCCCCTTATGTATTATACATGGAGATCATATCCCCCCCCTTATGTATTATACATGGAGATCATATCCCCCCTTATGTATTATACATGGAGATCATATCCCCCCCTTATGTATTATACATGGAGATCATATCCCCCCTTATGTATTATACATGGAGATCATATCCCCCCCTTTATGTATTATACATGGAGATCATATCCCCCTTATGTATTATACATGGAGATCATATCCCCCTTATGTATTATACATGGTGATCATATCCCCCCTTATGTATTATACATGGAGATCATATCCCCCCTTATGTATTATACATGGAGATCATATCCCCCCTTATGTATTATACATGGAGATCATATCCCCCCTTATGTATTATACATGGAGATCATATCCCCCCTAGATCATATCCCCCCTTATGTATTATACATGGAGATCATATCCCCCTTATGTATTATACATGGAGATCATATCCCCCCTTATGTATTATACATGGAGATCATATCCCCCCCTTATGTATTATACATGGAGATCATATCCCCCCTTATATTTATACATGGAGATCATATCCCCCCTTATGTATTATACATGGAGATCATATCCCCCCTTATGTATTATACATGGAGATCATATCCCCCCTTATGTATTATACATGGAGATCATATCCCCCCATGTATTATACATGGAGATCATATCCCCCCCTTATGTATTATACATGGAGATCATATCCCCCTTATGTATTATACATGGAGATCATATCCCCCCCGCTTATGTATTATACATGGAGATCATATCCCCCCTTATGTATTATACATGGAGATCATATCCCCCCTTATGTATTATACATGGAGATCATATCCCCCCTTATGTATTATACATGGAGATCATATCCCCCCTTATGTGTATTATACATGGAGATCATATCCCCCCTTATGTATTATACATGGAGATCATATCCCCCCTTATGTATTATACATGGAGAATCATATCCCCCCTTATGTATTATACATGGAGATCATATCCCCCTTATGTATTATACATGGAGATCATAACCCCCCTTATGTATTATACATGGAGATCATATACCCCCCTTATGTATTATACATGGAGATCATATCCCCCTTATGTATTATACATGGAGATCATACCCCCCCTTATGTATTATACATGGAGATCATCATATCCCCCTTATGTATTATACATGGAGATCATATCCCCCCTTATGTATTATACATGGAGATCATATCCCCCATATGTATTATACATGGAGATCAAATCCCCCCTTATGTATTATACATGGAGATCATATCCCCCCCTTATTTACATACCCCCCCTTATGTATTATACATTATACCCCTGCACCTGCCTTGGGACGCCACTGCTTGCAGCTGCCGGTGGGAAGCCGGCATTGTGGGGGCCCAGGCTGGGTGAAGTAATTGCCCCCACCCTTGGTACCGATCACCCTCTCTGCCCACATCCGATTCACCCAGCTGCATGGGCCCCCCTTCTGGCCTGGGCCCCGTGCAGGAGGAATGGTGGTGCCCCCTTATCCACGGCCCAGATTGCAGCCATCACATCTATTGATTGGTAAGCAGCAATACATTACGTTTTTGGTTTTGGGTTTATTGCCGCTTTGACCTTTACCCTCCATACAGAACCAGTGTGATTTGTGTTGGCATCCCTGCTCTGCACGTCTTTCACTCCAGTATTGTATTCCATAGGAGCGTCTCGTTATTACATCTCCAGGTATTACAGTCTATAATTGGTGTACTTTCCACTACCTGAATAAGGCTGCTCAGATCATACAGGGAAGTGCTGAGACCCGAAGAATCGGCCGTTTTGATGTTCCTCAAGTCGCACACTGAAACAGATCCAGAGATTAAAAGATTTAGTTACAGCATTGACTTTTTCCAAGCAAGATATAGAGAAGACATTGAGACGGGAGCCTGGCAATCCAGGAGTGGACAATAAGGCCGTATTGTTTTTTGGCTTCACAAATCGTAAAGACGAACAGAAAATTAACCTTTTGCCTGCACCAACTGGGTTTTTTTTTTCGTTAGAATTTACATAGAAAAGTCTTTTTAGACCCCGTTCACACTTGAGCATTTTTTCACCTCAAAGCTTGATGCTCAGAAACGCTCAACAAGTGAAACCCCATCATTTACAAATGCCCCCTGTTCACACTTGAGTTTTCTGTCGCCTGTAGCAAAACGCCTGTCGCTCAAAAAGGAAAAAGTACTTGCGCTACTTTTCAAGCAGATCTGAGTGTTTTGTCCTCATAGACTTAAATGGAAAAGGCCTGAACAGTGGGAATGAGTTTTTTTAAAGCGTTTTTTTTCAGGCGTTTTCAGCTCAACCAAACAGCTATTTCTACTGAATCATTCTCCCTGAAGCCACGTGACCAGGTGGCGTAACACGTAGGGGAGGGGCTTTGACGTCACAACGCTCGACAGACAGAGAAGTATCAGCTGGCTGCACACAGGATAGAATCGCTAGCGGCATCGGAAGAAATTATTTTTGGTTAAAGCGCATTTATATACTGCACATGTGAGTGGAACATTTTTAGTACAAATAAATGCTGGTTATAAAGATAAAGCGCTATGTTCTGGTTATTCCTCTTGACATTTTGTGCTTGTGGAGGTAACATCTGTACTACAGGGAGCTTTACTGGTGGGGGGAGATCTGTACTGGAGGGAGTTGTACTGGTGGGCGTAAGATCTGTACTACAGCGAGATGTACTGGGGGGGGGGGGGGATCTGCACTGGAGGGAGCTGTAGTGGTGGTGAGATCTGTACTGGAGGGGGGAGCTGTACTGTGGCAGGGGGAGTACTGGAGGCTGTAGGGGTGGTGGGTAACTATAATAGTGCAAACTGCACTGGTGGGGGAGATCTGTACTGGAGGGAGCTGCACTGGTGGTGGTGGGGTAGATCTATAATAGTGCAAACTGCACTGGTGGGGGGAGATCTGTACTGGAGGGAGCTGCACTGGTGGTGGTGGGTAGATCTATAATAGTGCAAACTGCACTGGTGGGGGGGGAGAGATCTGTACTGGAGGGAGCTGAACTGGTGGTGGGGGGAGATCTGTACTGGAGGGAGCTGTACTGGTGACAGGGGGAGAACTGGGAGGGAGCTGCACTGGTGGTGGTGGGTAGATCTATAATAGTGCAAACTGCACTGGTGGGGGGAGATCTGTACTGGAGGGAGCTGCACTGGTGGTGGTGGGTAGATCTATAATAGTGCAAACTGCACTGGTGGGGGGGGGAGATCTGTACTGGAGGGAGCTGAACTGGTGGTGGTGGGGAGATCTGTACTGGAGGGAGCTGTACTGGTGACAGGGGAGAACTGTATTGGAGGGAGCTGTACTGGTGGTGGTGGGTAGATCTATAATAGTGCAAACTGCACTGATGGGGGGGGGGGGAGATCTGTACTGGAGGGAGCTGTACTGGGTGGGGGGGATCTGTACTAGGAAAGCTGCACTGGTGGTGGTGGGGAGATCTGTACTAGAGGGAGCTGTATTGGTGGTGGTGGTGGTGGCGGAGGGGGGGGGGGGCGGATCTGTATTGGAGGGAGCTGTACTGGGGGGGATCTGTACTAGGGGAGCTGTACTGGTGGTGGTGGGGAGATCTGTACCAGAGGGAGCTGTACTGGTGGTGGGATCTGTACTGGGTGGGGGGATCTGTACTAGGGGAGCTGTACTGTGGTGGGTGGGGGATCTGTACTGGAGGGAGCTGTACTGGTGGTGGGGATCTATAATAGTGCAAACTGCACTGGAGGGAGCTGTACTGGTGGAGGGAGATATGTACTACAGGGAGCTGTATGGTTGTGGGGGATCTGTACTGGAGAGAGCTATACTGGTGGTGGTGGTGGGGGGGAGGGGATCTGTACTGGTGGTGAGGAGAGATCTGTACTGGAGGGGCTGTATTGGTGGTGGTGGAGGTGATAAGGGGGAGATCTGTACTGTAATGGTGGTGGTGGAGGTGATAAGGGGGAGATCTGTATGGAGGGGGCTGTATTGGTGGTGGTGGAGGTGATAAGGGGGAGATCTGTACTGGAGGGGGCTGTATTGGGGTGGTGGAGGTGATAAGGGGGAGATCTGTACTGGAGGGGGCTGTATTGGTGGTGGTGGAGGTGATAAGGGGGAGATCTGTACTGGAGGGGGCTGTAAAGGTGGTGGTGGAGGTGATAAGGGGGAGATCTATACTGGAGGGGGCTGTAATGGTGAGGTGATAAGGGGGAGATCTGTACTGGAGGGGGCTGTAAAGGTGGTGGTGGAGGTGATAAGGGGGAGATCTGTACTGGAGGGGGCTGTAAAGGTGGTGGTGGAGGTGATAAGGGGGAGATCTATACTGGAGGGGGCTGTATTGGGTGGTGGTGGGGAAGAGATCTGCAGTTAAGGGAGCTGAACTGGTGGGGGGAAGGGGTAGATCTGTACTGAGTGGAGCTCTACTGGTGGGGTGAGGAATCTGTACTAAGGGAAGCTGCACTGGTGGGGGGAGATCTGTACTATGAGGGGTGGGCTGTACTGGGTGGTTTGGGGATCTGTACTGGGGGATGCTGCACTGGTGGTGGGGGGAGATCTGTACTAGAAGGAGTTGTACTAGAGGTGGGTGGGGGGCAGGAGAGATCAGTACGAGAGGGAGCTGTACTGGGAGGAGAGAATATGTACTTGGGGATTGGGGGTAATATGTGTACTGCAGGGATCGATACTGGGGGGAAGATTTTGGATTGGGGAGGGAAGAAAACTATTTTCTGTTGTACTCTGGGTGCAAGGACTGCGCCATATGTTGCTGTGTACATGATGAGAAGACTTTCAAGCCTCTCCCACTGCTAGCGCAATTTTGCCACCCCTACGATTTGCTACGCTCGCCGTCTAATTGTCTACCTCTAGGTGCCCAAACCTGGATATCTCCCAAATTTCAGAGGAGGAAAAGATGGCCATCTTTAGGTTTCAAAAATGTAACAAATTTTGTTAGTGCTGTCATTTCAAATTGAATGGAAAAAAAAAACAGTTTTTGCATTTAGACCCACATACACAAACAAAATCTTTTGCTCATCCAGATTTTATTATGTTTCTGGGTTTAGAGGTCAAAAAACATATAATTGAAAGACTGCTACATCATACCAGGGCCAAGGTAGAAAGGAGCCAATTATCCCACCAACAGCGTGTTTGGAGTGTAGGAGGAAACCCATTCATACACAGTGAGAACATGTCACCTTCATGCAGACAGAGCCCCCGACCAGGACTTGAACCCTAGCGCTGCAAGGCAGAAATGCTAATTACTAAGCCATGGTGTTGCCCTTCCGCCAAGGAACAGAAATTCTCTCATTTGATTTTTTTTCTGACAGCGAACTATCTTGTCTATTAGATCATAACAACTTCCTGCAAACTCTCAAAAGAAAAAAGTTTGAATTATTGCCGATGTGTTGTCATAGTCGAGTCTATCCCCGAGGTCTGTGTGCAGCAGCATTCATAGTTCCCTGCAAGTTGTTCAGTGTCATGATCAATGTCCTAATCATCAGAGGAAAGTCCTAAGTCATTATTTGCTGTAGATTGCTGTGTAGACAATGGATTGGAGAAACAGGAAGTCGTAATGTAGTTATAAAAGTGACATGTTTGTGATCATTAAAGAGACCCTGTCAAGCAAGCAAGCTGTAAAGTGGGAGCAAAATACTTACCTTTCCTGTGACCAGCAATGAGCTCCGCCCTGGTGCTGGGAAATGGTCCCCCTAAAGTCCGCTGGAAAATGGAATGACTGGGAAGACTGGTGTGAACGCATCAAAATGATTAAATCTGAAAACAGTCGATCAGCCATAGCTTTCTTCCAATCGATTTAGTTCAGATTTGATCAAACTGATTAGATTGGCTAGATCAGAAAATTATTGATCGTTTTGCATCGACCGGCAGTGCTGATATACTTTGATCATTAATACGATTGTATTTTGATCAATCAGGTTATGAGATCACATGGTGGAAACAGAGACGTGATCGCTAATTTACGATCGTAACTTAAGATTTTATCTTAAGGTGTTACGAAACCCAGGACCCTGCATTCACTATATCCGCTCTCCCTGAACCCTGCATTCACTATATCCGCTCTCCCTGGACCCCGCATTCACTATATCCGGTCTCCCCGGACCCCGCATTCACTATATCCGCTCTCCCCGGACCCAAGTTGGACGCATTCACTATATCCGCTCTCCCCGGACCCCGCATTCACTATATCCGCTCTCCCCGGACCCCGCATTTACTATATCCGCTCTCCCCGGACCCCGCATTCACTATATCCGCTCTCCCCGGACCCCGCATTCACTATATCGCTCTCCCCGGACCCCGCATTCACTATATCCGCTCTCCCCGGACCCCGCATTCACTATATCCGCTCTCCCCGGACCCCGCATTCACTATATCCGCTCTCCCCGGACCCCGCATTCACTATATCCGCTCTCCCCCCGGACCCCACATTCACTATATCCGCTCTCCCCCGGACCCCGCATTCACTATATCCGCTCTCCCCGGACCCCCGCATTCACTATATCCGCTCTCCCCGGACCCCGCATTCACTATATCCGCTCTCCCCAGACCCCCGCATTCACTATATCCGCTCTCCCCGGACCCCACATTCACTATATCGCTCTCCCCGGACCCAGCATTCACTATATCCGCTCTCCCCGGACCCTGCATTCACCATATCCGCTCTCCCCGGACCCCGCATTCACTATATCCGCTCTCCCCAGACCCCGCATTCACTATATCTGCTCTCCCCAGACCCCGCATTCACTATATCCGCTCTCCCCGGACACCGCGTTTACCATATCCGCTCTCCCCGGACCCCGCATTCACTATATCCGCTCTCCCCGGACTCCGCATTCACTATATCCGCTCTCCCCGGACCCCGCATTCACTATATCCGCTCTCCCCGGACCCTGCATTCACTATATCCGCTCTCCCCGGACCCTGCATTCACTATATCCGCTGTCCCCGGACCCCGCATTCACTATATCCGGTCTCCCCGGACCCCGCGTTCACCATATCCGCTCTCCCCGGACACCGCGTTCACCATATCCAGTCTCCCTGGACCCCGCGTTCACTATATCCGGTCTCCCCGGACCCCGCGTTCACTATATATGGTCTCCCCGGACCCCCGCGTTCACTATATCCAGTCTCCCTGGACCCCGCGTTCACAATATCCGCTCTCCCCGGACCCTGCATTCACTATATCCAGTCTCCCACAGTACAAAAAACATGGAAATGCAATTATTTTAGTAAATATATAAACTGCTAAATATCCTTTCTCATCAGCAGTATATAGCAGTCTTGTGACTTCTATCAGTGTCTGGCCAAGCACTGGTTAAAGCTTGTAGGAGGAGTTTTCATTTTGCCCTGCAAGTCCTTTGTGGCGGCATGACCCCTTACCCTCTGTCTGGACAATGCTGATTGGCCCTGTGCTGATCACATGCACTCTCCCAAGAAGAAAAAACTCCAGCAAAACACACCACATGCATGTGCAGCATACCCCCAAGGCTCTGTTCTATCAGCAGATGGATTGGGGACAGTGGAAGAAGGGGAGGATCAGAGATCAAACATTTTTTTACACAATGTGGAGGATTAACCCCTTAGGTTCCACAGTGAGTATAACAAGCACGCTTTACTGCATCTACAGACTGATTGTACTGTTGTGGGTTTAGTAACACTTTGACTATAAATCGAAATCCAACTCCCAGTGTCCAGTATATCCATGGAATGGGTTATGAACCGCAGATTGATTATTCCTATCAGAAGAGATTGATTGGAAAATAAATGTATCATTTATCGAAGCATGTAAGGCCACCATTATTTGCACCGTCATGTAGTAACTGCACTAATATGCATGTTCACATTCACCCCAAATCTGAAGGGAAAATGGTATTGATCAATATTTTTTTTTCATTGGTATATACAGACTGTGATACGGGGCTCAGGATCACCGCCAGCTACTTGTAAAAGTCCTTATTGAACTTGAGATCCAGAAAACAAATACTGCTTTCTTCAGTAAACAAACACAAGATAGTCCATACCTCTGATGTAAAACAAGAGCGTGGCTCACCACCACTATATCAGCCCCATACTAGGGATTGAGGGTTTCCTCTTTGCTTTAGGTTCCCAAAGAGGAGGCTTTCACAGTTCAGCAACCATGGCTCAGTCCCAAGCTAGTCTACCATGCTCACTCGAGTGAGTCCTTCTCTCTCCCTCACCGAGTGTTTCCTCCTCCTTTTCTGGACTTTGATGCACTTAGGTAAACCCCTTCAGGACCAAAATCCTTGTAATCAGGGTTTTCCCCTGCCAAAACTCTTCGCACCTCCAAAATTCACCAATTTCAGGCATGTTATTGAACTTGTTGAAAAATGGCAATTAAGCTCAGATTGATTAGCATCAAAAAATAAATCCAGGCCACCAAAGATACCAATGAATAGACATCATAACCGGGAACACTGGCCAGAACATGAACCAACTAAAAGAAGCAGTGCAAGAATAAAATTTTTGGGGTTAGCGGGACCAAAGAATCACTGGGAGTTGGACACAACTGAGTAGATAACATCATCATAGAACAGTTTATTGCATTTATTTAAAAAATCCAAGAATTACACTATAGTCCAGTGGTCTCCAAGCTGCGGCCATGGGGCCAGATCTGGCTCTGTATGCCTCTTGCCTCTAGCAACACTTGGGGCGCTATTTCATCCACAGCTGACACCTGTGGTGGGGCACTATTCCTCCCACAGACACCAATTATTACTCCCACTGATATCAACAATGGGATACTATTATTCTCACTGATACCAACAATAGGGCGCTATTCCTGCCACTGAAACCAAAAATAGAGCACTATTCCTCCCATTGATAACAACAATAGGGCGCTATTCCTTCCACTGATACCAAAAATAGAGCGCTGTTCCTTCCACTGATACCAAAAATAGAGCACTATTCCTTCCACTGATACCAAAAATAGAGCGCTGTTTCTTCCACTGATACCAAAAATAGAGAGCTATTCTTTCCACTGATACCAAAAATAGAGAGCTTTCATTCCACTGATACCAAAAATAAAACGCTGTTCCTTCCACTGATACCAAATAAAGAGAGAGCTATTCCTTCCACTGATACAAAAAATAGAGAGCTTTTCCTTCCACTGATACCAAAAATAGAGAGCTTTTCATTCCACTGATACCAAAAATAAAGCGCTGTTTCTTCTGATACCAAAATACCAAAAAAAAGCGCTGTTTCTTCCACTGATACCAAAAATAGAGCGCTATTCCTTCCACTGATACCAAAATAGAGCGCTATTCTTTCCACTGATACCAAAAATAGAGAGCTTTCATTCCACTGATACCAAAAAAAAAATGCTGTTCCTTCCACTGATTACCAAAAGTAGAGAGCTATTCCTTCCACTGATACCAAAATAGAGCGCTGTTTCTTCCACTGATACCAAAAATAGAGAGCTATTCTTCCACCAATACCAAAAATAGAGAGCTATTCCTTCCACTGATACCAAAAATAGAGCACTATTCCTTTCACTGATACCAAAAATAGAGCGCTATTCCTACCACTGATACCATAAATAGAGAGCTATTCCTTTCACTGATACCAAAAATAGAGCGCTATTCCTTCCACTGATACCAAAAATTGAGCGCTATTCCTTTCACTGATACCAAAAATAGAGCACTATTCCTTCCACTGATACCAAAAATAGAGCGCTATTCCTTCCACTGATACCAAAAAATAGAGCGCTGTTTCTTCCACTGATACCAAAAATAGAGCGCTGTTTCTTCCACTGATACCAAAAATAGAGCACTATTACTCCCACTAAAACCAATGATGGGGCATTTTTACTCCCCACTGCTCACAGTTTGGCCCCCTGAAGTCTGAGGGGCAGTAAACTGGCCCTTTGTTTGGAAGGTTTGGAGACCCTTGCTATAGTCAATGGTTATGCTTTGAAAATGCACTGAAAATGTAAGATGCTTATGTAAAATGCATTTTATGATGCGCACTGCATTAGGAACAAACAAGATGCATATGAGACTCACATCACACTGGTGACAACGGGCAATAAAAGCAATTCATAAAGTGCAAGTCAGTCAGAATTCACCGAGCATCCGTGGCACTGTAGCTGGCACTGACACCGGGTGCTCACCCAAAGCGTTGGAGATGTACTGGTAAGGGATCAGAACTGTACTACAGGGAGCTTTAGTGGTGGGTTTATTTTTAGAGAAATCCAACTGTAAATACAAATTCACACATACAGTTGTGTTCAAAATAATAGCAGTGTGTTGAAAAAAGTGACTAAAGCTGAAAATCCTTCTAATAGCTTTTATTTCCATCCACACAAATGCATTGGGAACACGACACATTCTATTCCAAATCACAACATGAAGAAAAATACATCAAATTTGTGTTGTTCCTCTAAAAAAAAATGGAAGAAAAGTGAATATTAGACGGTTCAAAAAAATTGCAGTGTTTGTATTCTTCTTTACAAACTCCAACATTCACTATATAAACTGAGAAATGTTTGAAGATTTTGCTTTCCTTTGAATGACTTCATGAATATTTGGTTGTAGTCGCACTGTTTCTGAGAACTGCTGTACATCTGTGTTGCATGGAGTCCCCCAACTTCTGGCCCCTGTGATCAGGTATTCCAGCCCAGGATGATTGGACATTCCACAGTTATTCTCTATTTCTTGGTTTTGCCTCAGAAACGGCATTTTTGTATTTCAATGGTTTTTATTAATTTTAAAACAGTATAAAACAGAGGCAACAAAACACACTCACGCAGGGGCTATCAATTGCACCAATAAAAAAAGGCATAATAGAGCAGACAACGCTCTAATTCCAATAAGGCAAAACGTATGCCCACGCAGGGGCTATCAATGGCACATAGGTTACAATAACATCAGTAAGACTCTGACTATCGCAACTAAAGACAGTTGTCCACTGTCACATCAAAACAAACAGAAAAGGAGAGAAGAACAGAGAAGGGGAAAAAAAAACAAAACAAAAACCAAAGAGCAGGGGTCCACGAGCGCCAATACCAAACTCCATTACCTCCCCACACTGGCCAGGGGGGGGCGTGGGAAAGGCGTATTGCTACCACGGCTCCCATACTTTCAAAAATTTATGTTGAGAGTCGTTGCATATACTCGACATCTGTTCGTTGTTTTGAGCATCATAGTAGTCATACGATCCCGCACCCCCTGGAAAAGTACAAACGGACTCTTCCAGGCCTGAGCAATTGTCCTAGTAGCCGATAAAAACAAATAGGAAGCCAACCGCTGCTGACGAGCCAAGAGGCCCAGTATGGGGCAATGAAGCAAAGCATACCGAGCATTCCGGCGTATGGAGAGATGGAACAAAGTGAAAAGGAGGCCAAACACACGAGACCAAAAACGAACCAACCTCGGGCATGACCACCAGATATGCAGTACATCGCCACGATGGCCACAACCCCGAAAAACATCGATCACTACAGGCAGGGTTAGCCTGGGCCAGACGGGCCGGAACCCAGTACCAACGGAACAATACCTTGTAGGCTGCTTCCAGCGTGGTCGTATTAAATGAACATTTAGCTATGAGTGACCAGGCCCTACTCCAGTCCTCCGGATCCACAGCCACTCCCAGGTCGCGTTCCCACTGAACAACATATGAAAGAGAAGTGTGAGACGAGCGTCTGTTCAAAGCTGCGTAAAGAAGGGAGATAAGGTCCGGGGCGCCCGGGTGCTGCTGGCAAAGCCGTTCAAAGGCAGATTTCTGATATGGGAAAGCAGAAGTGGCTCTCAGCGAAAGTAGCCAGTGCCGCAATTGAAGGTACCGAAAAAATTCCGCTGGGAGAACATCCCGAGACTCTCGAAGGACATTCCAGCGGGAAAGGACCGAAAAGTCAAAAAGTGTTGCACCTGTGAGAAACCATGAGCCACCCACCAAGAAAATGCCCTCGGGTGATCTAGACCCGGTGGGAAAAGAGGGTTGTTAACGATTGGAAGCAAGGGCAAAAAGGGTGACATCAGGCCACTGGAGTAACGTACCGAGTCCCAGACTTGTAGGCCATGGAGCAACATCGGACTCAGCGCCATAGGGCGCAGGGCAGGGGGAAGCCATAGGAGTGTCGACAGTGCAATAGGGGCACAATTAGGTAGTTCCAGCAGGACCCAGAGAGGAACATCGGAGGAAGCGTGCAACATAGACAGCGGGGCAATCTGGCTCGCCTGATAATACTTAGCTACATTGGGTACCCCAAGACCACCCTGGAGTCTATGAGCAAAGAGCGTATTTCTAGAGACTCTGGGGTGTTTATCGGTCCCAGATAAAAAACGCATAAACTTCGCCTGAAGCAACCGAAGAAAGTGAGGGGGAACCCGCACAGGGAGGGTGCGAAAAATAATATAACAATTTCGGCAAGATGGTCATTTTCACTGAATGAACCCGTCCTATCAAAGACAGGTGCGGAAAATTGCCAGGAATGCATAAGAGAAGATAAAGAGCTAAGCAAAGGATAATAATTTGCAGCAAAAAAGGGATTCATAGGTGGGGGTCAAGCGAATGCCCAAGTATTCCAGAAAAGAGGAAGCCACCCGGTAAGGGAAGTGGGATTGTAGGCGCGAAACCAAATCTGAAGCCAAAGTAATATTGAGAGCGACGGTTTTATCAAGTTGATACGTAGACCCGAAATCAAGGAGAAGCGCTCAAGAACTCGTTGCAAGTTAGGAAGCGTCGTCAGAGGATTAGTAAGGGTCAAGAGGGCATCGTCCGCAAAGAGGCTCAGCTTAAACTCCTGTCCCGCGTATGGAACCCCCGGATATATTGCAATCGGTCCGGAGCGCTAAAGCCAGTGGCTCGAGCGCCAGGACAAAGAGCGCTGGGGACAGCGGGCAACCCTGCCTCGTCCCTCGCCCAACAGGAAAGGGATTTGAGAAATACCCAGCGTATTTAACGGAGGCCGAAGGAAAGGAATACAAGGCCTGAATCCAAGAGAGAATAGAATCCCCGAAACCCTAACGAGACAGCACAAACCGCAGATATTCCCAAGATAGAGAATCAAAAGCTTTATATTATGTCCAAGGACAGTAGGAATCCTGGGATTTTCCGTTGTTGCAAAAAATGTATAAGATGGACCACCTTACGGACGTTATCACCCGCCTGCCTCCCGGGGACGAACCCTACTTGGTCCCTGTGGACCAGGCTACACAAATATTTATTGATGCGAAAACTAAGGATCTTGCCCAATATCTTCAGGTCTTCATTAAGAAGAGAAATGGGCTGGAAGGCTTGCGGTTCCTGGACATCGTCGGTCGTCTTAGGAATCATAGAGATATGTGCCCTAAGTGCGTCCGGAGAGGGCAAAGAGCCCTGTCGTAACTCATTGAAATAGGCCGCTAAAAAGGGCGCCAATAGGGCTGAGAATTTTTTATAATAGAGACTGGAGAAGCCGTCGGGACCTGGGGCCACGGTGGACCGTAAAAAGATTTGATCGCTTGGAGCACTTCCGGGTACGGTGACACCAGCGTTGAGGGCCGCCTGTGCTGCCTCGGTTAATCCAGGAAGATGGAGGTCTTGAAAGAATGCCTCTGCCTGGGCCACAGGGAAAGGATCTGGGGCAGCATAGAGGCGCGAAAGGAAGTCCGAAAATCGGGAAACAATCAATCTGCTGGGGATTAGAAGTACAGCCACCTGTGGAAAGTCGAAGTCGAATCGGTTTATGGGGGTTTTCCCCACAGAATTGAGTTTCCTGGCTAGCATGGGACGGGCTTATTAGCGCAGGAGTTAAAATTTATGTCTGGTCCAACGCAGGGCCCGTTCCGCCTCCGAAGAGGCGAGGAGGTCCAATTCTGTCGCCAGAGCGTCCCGAGCGCGTTTATGGGCCACGGATGGAGATGACTTCCAACGCGCATCCGCAGAGGCCAGGAGAGAATGAAGCTCCAAAGATTAGTCGGCGTTCCCGTTCCCGCTTCCGGACCGCAGCCAGCTGTATAACATGACCCTGCATCGTGGCCTTATGCGCTTCCCAAGGGGGGCACTGCTGAAGAGACCGATCCCGAATTTTCCGCAAAGTATGTTCGTAAAAAGAATTCTATTTGTTGGCAGGTAGCCTGAGTGGTCAGCAAAGAGTCATTGATGCGCCAATGAAAAGGGCGCCGTTCTGACCCAGAAAGGGCAAGGAGGAGTACCAAGGGATCATGATCTGACCAGGGTGAGGAGGGAATAGTTATCCGCCGGACCGAGGGGAGCTGCTGGACCTGCATGAATATATGATCAATTCTACAAAAACTGTCAATGAGGATTGGAATAGAACGTAAAGTCGCGTTCAGTTGGATGAAGTTTCCCTCCAGACGTCCGCTAGCCCCGCCGTCCGTAAAAGAGAGCGATACGTTCCTCTAGCACCAAGTCATGAAGAGGGGGTCGCTCCCCGTGTTGTATCCAAAGTGGAATCCAAGGTAACATTTGAATCCCCCCATAACAAGAAGAAGACCCTTAGAGTGTCGAGAAACAATGGTGCAAAGATGCGAAAAGAATTTATGCTGGAAACGGTTAGGCGCGTAGTAAGAGACAAAGGTAACCTCCTGGTCCCAGAGGGTGCCTTGCAGAAAGCAAATACCTGCCCGTGGGGTCCGCTATATGCCTAGAACAGACAAAGGGGAGATTGCGTTTAAAAGCTATCAGAACACCCCCGACGCTTCTCAGGAGCCGAGGCCGTGTAAAAGATGGGATAGTGAGGTGAAAGATAACGTGGAGCGGAGGACTGAGAAAAACCTGGTCTCCTGTAGACATACCACATCAATTTGTTGCGATTTGAGTTGATGAAAAACTTTAGCCCGTTTCTGAGGCGAATTGAAGCCTTGAACATTTTGTGAATGTATTTTCAAAAGGGGCGAGGCCATGGCGGTATCAACGCAACACGCTCAGCAGAAAAAAAGCCCAAAGC
>CATNWA010003670.1:0-18750 GCA_951230385.1 Staurois parvus | reverse complement strand
GTTGGGGGTTTTTTTGGGTGTAATTGTTAAAAATTTTTAGACTGAATTTTTTGGGATAGATCTTTGGGGGTTTTTTTTTTTGTTTTTTAGCTTTTCTCTCAGCTTCTCATTTTACTTTTTTCTCACTTGTTTTTAAAGGGTTTTTTTTTTAACTAAACAAATCCTCCCCACTTAAATTAACTTGTAATTTTTTGTACCCAACCGGAATTTTCTAAACAACCTAAAAATCAAATTTCCAAAAAATTCTGGTTTATAAACTCATACCCCACCGGGCGGGTTTGACCCGTAAAACCCCCAAAATAATACATGAAAAAAAAACCCTTCTCCAGGAATTTTATCTCTCTGCAGAACGGGCCCTGGTTTACCCCCGTACTCCATTTCCCCATACTTCTTTTGGGCCCATAGGTTTTTTTAATAGGGTTAAAAACTTTTTTAGGGCCCCAAAAAAAGGGACCCGGCCAATTTTACCCTACTAAATGGTGACTCATTGGGCCGATCCCTTGGGTGTATGATCCGGTAGACACAGGCCTACCTTGGGAAGGGAGCCCAGCTACCCTATTATGTACTGGAAAGACTTGCCATGAAAGGGTGAATTTCTACTTTCTTTTTTTTTCCTCTTTTCATTTTTTTAAATAAAAGGGAAAAAAAGGACCCCCGGGAAAAAAAAGCAAGTTTTTGGTCCTTATATCTTTTAACTTTGGGCCACAACGGGCTTATACATTAAATTTAGAATACGAACAACCCCACCCAACCCGGGAATTCGGTCAAAAATTTTCAGGGAAATATTCGTTCGCGTCGAATCCGAAATTTTCCCTACTTCGGGTGCGCGAATCAAACCCACCCCCCGACAGCCGAAAAAGGAGCTCCCCCTATTTCTGACAGTTCCTGACAGGGGGAAACCCCATGTTTAGGGGGTTGAAACTTTTGATCTATTATTTTACATTTAGGATACAATTTTTCAACCGCTGTACATTGAAGAACGGGTCAGGAACTTTCGGGAAAAAGGGAAACCTCTGCACATACATTTTTTCCCCGGGTTTGGGAATTTAATTCTTTTTTTTTTTCATCCAAACTTCTTCTTCTTATCCTCACCTCAAAGAAAAGAAAATGGGGTTTATGAAGAAAAAAAGAAGAAGAAGAAAAAGGTAGGATGAAAATAAAAAAAAATTTCCAAGCCGGAAAAAAAGGGGTTTTTGTCAACCCTCCCTAAGGTACCTGCAGAGCTCCTCAAAATTGTATCTGCAGAAAAAGGGAAACTTTTCACATACATTTTTTCCCCGGAAACCGCTGAAAGGAGTGAATGCCCAAACTGCCCAGAAATATCTTTTTTCCTGCCCATTTTATGGGCCCTTTTCACTCCAAAAAGCGGGTTTGAAACATTGTTCAAATTTTTTTTCCATAAATGACATTCTGCAAATACACTTAGAGGAGCGCTGCAGATACACATTTTCCCGCGGGGAAAAAATCTTATTTTCTCCTACTTCTTCTTCGTTTCTTCATCCCACCTTATAAGAAGAAGAAAGGATGAGGATGAAAAGAAGAAGAAATACAAAAAGTGTATTGCGCCTCCTCTAATGTATCTGCAAAATTCTTTTTGAAAAAAATAGATCAAAGTTTCAAAACCCCTGTAGGAAAGGGCAGCCCAAACTGCATTATAGCATTTCGGACTTTTCCAGACATTCCCCCAACAAAACGGTTGAAAAAGGTTTGGGGTGAATGTCCCAAAAGTCAGAAATAGACAAAACTGTCCAGAACTGTCCTTCCATCCTTCTCCTTTTTCTCATCCTTCTTCTCACCTTCCCTTCTTCTCATCCTTCCCCCCTTCTTCTCATCCCTTCTTTTCCCTCCTTTTTCTCATCCTTTCCTTCTTTTCCATCCTTTTCCCCTTTTCCTTCTTCTCATCCTTTTCCCCTTTTTCCATCCTTCTCCTTCTTCCATCCTTCCCTTTTTCCATCCTTCTCCTCTTCTCATCCTTTTCCTTCTTCCTCCTTTTTCCTTCTTCTCCTTCTCCTTCTTCTCACCTTCTCCTTTTTCTCATCCTTCTCCTTCTTCTCATCCCTTTTCCTTCTCCATCTTCTCATCCTTCTCCTTTTCCTTCTTCTCATCCTTTTTCCTTCTGCTTCTCCTTCTCCTTCTTCCCCATCCTTCTCCTTCTTTTCATCCTTCTCCTTTTCCTTCCTTCCATCCCCTTTTCCTTCTTCCATCCTTCTTCTCATCCTTCTCCTTCTTCTCATCCCTTCTCATCCTTCCCTTTTTCCATCCTTCTTCTCTCCTTTTCCTTTTTCTCATCCTTTTCCCTCTCCTTTTTCTCATCCTTCTCCTTCTTCTCACCTTCCCTTCCCTTCTTCCATCCCCTTTTCCTTTTTCTCATCCTTCCCTTCTTCCATCCTTTTCCCCTTTTTCTCATCCCCTTTTCCTTCTCCTTCTTCCATCCTTCCCCTTCCCTTCTTCTCATCCTTCCCCTTCTCCCTTCTCTTTCCTTTCTCCTTCTCCCTTCCCCCTTTTTCCCTCACCTTCTCCTTCTGCTTCTCCTTCCCCTTCCCTTCTTTTTCCTTCTCATCCTTCTCCTTTTTCTCTTTCCTTTCTCCTTCTCCTTCTTCTCATCCTTCCCCCTTTCTTCTTTCCTTTTTTCCTCCTTCTTCTCACCCTTTCTTCCACCTTTTTCCTTTCCCTTCTCACCCTTCTCCTTCCCTTCTTCTCATCCTTCTCCTTTCTTCTCTTTTCTTCTCACCCTTCCCCCTTTCCCCTTCTTCATCCTTTTTCCTTCTTCTCATCCTTCTTTTTAAATCCTTCTCCTTCTTCCACCCTTCTTCTCACCCTTTCCCCTTTCCTTCCCCCCTTCCCCCTTTTCCACCTTTCCCCCTTCCCCCAACCCCTTCCCCTTCCCCCCCTTCCTCATCTCCAAGGGCTTTAAAATTTAAAGGTAAAGTTTCTGCACAAATTTTAAAAAAAAAGGCTCTCTGAAGCCTAAAACCCCTTTTTAAAAATTTAATTTTCGAGGAAGAAATTCGCATCAAAATCAAATTTTCCCATACTAAAATTCGCCAAAATTCAGCCGAATCGAATTTTTGAGAAATTCGTTTTCCCCAATCTCGGAAATTAAAAAAAAAATGGGTTTTTTAAAAAAAAAAAAAAAACTCCATTGTCGGGGCCTGAAGTTGGATATACTGTTTTGCATTTAAAAACTTAAAAAAAATAAAATTTTTAGTAATTTGGGTTTAAATTTTAAAAAAATTTTTTTTAACATAATTTTTGGCAGGGGCGGTGCCCCTGCCACGGTCAAAAAAAAGCTAAAAAAACCCTGGTTTCCCTCCCAGGCAGGTTGGGGGCTCCAAGAGTTTATGTTTTCCCAAAAGGAAACTGCCCTTTTCCCCGTTTCCTCTTTAAAAACCCCATTAAGTTTTTTTTGGGGTCTGGGCCTGGATTTCAAAGAGATCTGGGAGGGAAAATACCCAAATCCAGGTCCGTGTTTTGAAAACCACCCAGCAAAACGATTCCCAAAAGGTGTGGGGCGGGGCCTTTTATATAAGTAAAAACCCCAGGGTTTCAGGGCTCCACCCCCCGGCAGATAGGAGTCAGGGGGCTCCCCCCCGGCCCGACGGAGTCGGGAAAGGGCCCCGCCTGGCAGAGGGGGGTCTTCCCTTGGGAAAGGGGAGGGGGAAAAGCCATGCCCGGTTGGACTTCCCAAGAATCCCGGGGCTAATACTTACCCCCCCCCTTTTTAAACCCAAAAAAACCCCTTAAAAAACCCTTCCCTCTTCCCCAAATAAAAAGGGCAACTCATTTTTGGGGGTTAAAACCCGGGCCTTTGCAGCCATTATATTTAACAAAACCTCAAAAATTTTTTATTAAAATTACCCCCCGGGTCCGGGGCCCTCTGAAGGAAACCCTTCCCTTCCCATCCCCCAACTGGGCTGTATCTATTCCCCTTTTAAAAAAGGGCCCCCCACCCCGCAAAATACCCCCCTTCGGGGACAAAAATACTGTTATTTAAAACCCCAGTTTCACCCCAAATTTAAAAACCCCCACATTCCCAATAGGGCCCTTTTTATTAAAAAGGGGACCCCATACCAAACGATGGGCCCAACCCATAATTCCCCCAAATTGTATAAAATTCCACCACCCCCTTAAAAGAACCCATCCCCCCCTGCCAGTTTCCCCAATGAAAAACAAAACAAACACTTCAGGCCCACAACGCTATCCTAAACCAGTGAACAAAGGGCCATGAACCCCACATAAAACAAAAACCCCCCCGAAAAAAAACCACCAAAACAAAAAAAAAACAAAACCAGAACAACCAAAAATGCAAAACTAAAAACCCCCACAAAAAACCCAAAAAGCCCAAACCCCAAAATTTCAGGGGGGGGGAGGGCGGGAAAACCCACCCCCGGGAAAAGGCACAACCCCGGGACTGATTTCCCGACAAAAAACAACCCCCAAATTTAAAAAACCTGCAAGACCCCCCAAAAATGTTTCCCTACCCCCAATCAAGTAAGTAACCACCCCCCACCCCCTTTCCCCTTCCCCAAATACTCCCCCAAAATTTCACCCCTTGCCGTCGTCGCACCCCCCAGAATGTTTGGCCCCCCCTTAAATACTTCGCTCAGTAAAAGGCCCTAAACTTGACTGTTGGGACTTGCAGAATCCGGGGCCCAAATTTTTTATTAAACCTACCCCCCTTTAAACCCACCCCACCCCCTTCAAAAACCTTCCCCTCTCCCAAATAAAACCGAAACCCCAATTTTTGGGGTAAAACCGGGCCAAAGCACCCATTTATTTAAAAAAAAACCCTTCAAATAATATTTTTTTAAAATTTCCAACCCCGGGCCCAAAGGTCCCCTAAAGGGCCCCCTTTTACTCCCCTCACCAACCCCGGTGTATTATTCCCTCAAATAAAAAGCCCCCAGCCCCCTTCAAAACCGCACCCTTTTCGGGGAAAATTAAAAAACGTTTATTTAAACCCAGTTTACAGCCAAATTAACTCCCACTTTAAACCAAAATTGACCTTTTAGGGGAAAGGGCCCAAAACCCAAACCCTTTCGGGGGCCCCAACCCATAATTTTTCAACTTGTCACTCCCACCCCCCTCCTTCAAAGCCCCAAAGGGCCCCCCTCCCAAAAAGCCCAGGGAGTGTAAAAACCCTTTTACATCTTGAAACCCCGCCACACCCACAAATTTCCACTTTGGATAACCCACCCCTGCAGGCCCCCAAGGGCCCAACAGATCCAATCCCAACGCATTAAGATGCACCCCCCGAGCGCCCCCAAATTTCGCCGGAAATTTCCTTTCCCCCAAATCCCTATGACGGCAGCTGGGGCCCCCCTTTTCCAACCACAAACCGCCCCCCCTTTCCTTTAAATTCCCCTTAACCAGCCCAAATTTAAATTTTTCTTCCCGGACGGGCCACCCCGCCCAATACCCCCAACGGGGGAAAAACCTATTTTCCGCCATACCAAAACTGTCCCCAGGGAAAAAGGCCCCGGTTTCCCTAACAGCCGCACCCCGCGCGACGCCCACCACCCACACAACCCCCCCCCCCACCCCATAGCACCCCACCCCCCCCCCAACTCCCACTCACTTCTCCCCCCTCCCCAACGCCACGCCCCTCACGCCTTTCCCCCCGCCCCCCCCCACGCGCCCTACTCTCCCCCGCGCCCCCACCGCACCCGCACCGCACCCCCCACTTCACCACGTCGCTGTCTTTCGTCCCTCTCGACCTACCCAATCTTTTAAAGCAACCACCACAAAAAACCTCTCACGCCCCCCAACCCCACCTCCCTCGTTCTCCACTACCGCCTGACATCCCTCGCTAACGCACCCAAACCTCGCCACACCCCCAACCCCTCCCACGCTCCTCACCAAAACAAACAAACCAAACAAAGAAAGAAAAACAATAACAAAGGAAAAAACAAACGAAAAAAAAGGGAAAAAAACAAAAAAAAAACGAACAAACAGTCCAGGAAAAAAGTTACGACATACAAAAAAAAGAATCCCCACCCCAAAAGAACAGAAAGATCCCCCTCCAAACCCCCCCCCCCCCAAACAGAAAAAACAAAAATAGTGAACAAACCGGCCCAAACCACACATTCCTCCAACCTCCCCTACCCTCCCTCGCCCGAACATAAGTCTAAATACACTAAACGAAAAAAAACAAACCAACAAAGATCTCCCTCCCACACACCCCCCCTCACCCCCCCCCGCACCATCCCCGGAATCCCTACTCTCCACCATCCGAAAACACGGGAAGAAATAGAAAATAAAAAAAAATAAAGAAAAACGCCCCCATCAAAAACCACCTCACCCCACACAAAAAAAGAGTCAAAAGAAGAAAAAAAAACTCCCCCCCCATACAAAAGAACAAACATACCACCCACCCCCTACCCAGTAAAAATCCCACCATGAAAGCGTGAAACCCAATATAGACCCCCCCCCACCTTCCTCCCCCACCGCACATCCCCCCCCCCCCCCAATGGGGTAGGGTTTAGGTGGAGAAACTGAATAAAAAAAAAAAAAAGCAAAAAGAAAACTCAAAGCAAACAAAGAGAGACAGAAACATCAAAAATAAACCAAAAAGATTAAACGCACCCGTCCCCTTCCGGACCCCCAAAAACACAGGCCCCTCCCAGACCTCCAACACAATAACACCCACCCGGTCTCCCACCGCAGCCCTCGAAGCCCCCGCCACAATAGCCACACTGCAGAAAAACAACCCGTAATAAAAACAACCCAAAGGGCCATACCGTCACTCCCCTTCGCGCCTCACCCTTCTCGCTCTCGCTCCCCACGAAAAAAAAAAAAAACAAAACAGAAACAAAAACAAAAACAAAGAGAGAAACTTCGAACGAAAGAATACCCCACACAGCTCCACCAAATTCCCTCCTTCACCCGCCCACACGAATACACCTAAGCCCCCAACAACCTCCCCACTTGCATACACCCCCAAGACCACACTCCCCCCCAACCAACCAATTACAAAAAATAAAACAAAAAACAAATATAATATAAAAAAAAACACAAAAAAGCGTAATACAAACGTGCGAGAGCAGAACAAATAGAACAAACAAATTACATCACAGAGGAAAAAAAAAGCAATACGACAAAAAAACCTACACAAAAGAGACCCGCGTTGCTCCGCTTCTGGTCCCAACCGGAGGGAAATTATACCCATGAAAAACGAAAATAGGAGATCAGAAAGGGATTATCCCCCCCACCCGGAAAATGTCACCCAAATAAAAAAATTTTGGCCCCAAAACCAGCCCAAAACCCAAACCGCTGAAAACATACGAACCACCGGCCGAGACTTTGGCCCGAAAAAAACTTTAAAAAGGTTTTTGAACCACGCTCAAATTATCACAATGAAAACGAATCCGTTTTTTCCCGGGAAAAAACAGCACTCCAAAAAAAACGGCTAAAACGAGGGGGAAAAAAAGCTCCAGTAATGTCAGTTTACGAAAACAAACCCTTCCTCCCCCCAAATCCCAAACCCAAAACAAAACCGGGAAAACCCCACTGACCCCGGGAAAATGGGGCCCCCCAAAACCGGCCGAGCCCCGCCGCAGGGTAAAAGATTTTCCAAATAAAAATTTGGAAAAGACCCCTCCCCAACCAAATGATTTTTCCTTTTAAAAGGGGAATCGAAAAAAACGACCCTCCCATCCCCCCCCAAATCCCCCTTAACTCACCTCGCGGGCCCCGAACCCTGTGTTGGTGGGGGCCCCCCAAAACCCGGCCCTGGCCGTGGCCCCCGCCAAACCCCCTGGAAAATTAACCCCCAAATGGGCATAATGCGCCCAAAGCAAAATTTAAACTTCCCCTTATAACGCCTGAAAGTCCCGAAGCCGAATCTTCCTGCACGGGACCCACCGAACTCACCAACCCCCCGGAAATCCCCCCCTCAATTTATCCTGCGGCAACCAGCTTTCCCCATGGCTTCAGTATCAACAAAAAATTTCCCCAAAAAAACCCCCAATTCCGTTTTTGGGACCCCCAAAACCGTCTTTTTCCGAAGCCAAAGGAACCCCCAAAATCCCCAAAAACCCCATGTTCCACCTTGCTCAGAAGGGGACGCACAAAATGGAACTCCCCAACCGGGGGGCCCCAAAAACACAAAAAAACCCACCCAAAAAATGGATGACGGGTTTGCGGGGCCCATAAACAACCCCTAACCCCCCAATCCAAAAAAGAAAAAAAGGGTTCCAAATAAAAAAAACAAAAAATGGCGCACCCCATAGGCAAAAAACGATCAACAAAAATTAAACCCCCCCCCAATTGAAAACCCACAACCCCGGGAGAAAACTTGGATGCCCCGGGCAAAAGGCGAAACGCCGCCTCAAATCGGTTTTTCCCAAACCCAAGGGCACCCCGCCCAAAAACCGCCCCCCCCCAAATGAAATCCCCGGGCGTAAAAAAAAATGTTGGGAAAACCCAAAAACCCCCACAAACCTGGGTCAATAGCACTTTGAAAAAAACCCCCCCCGGATGGGGACAGGTGTTTGAATGAGCTATATTTATTAGGCTTTTTTTTTGGGAAAAAACCCCCCCAGCGGCAAAAACCCCCCAAATTGGCTTTGGGGGGGGCCCAAAAAAAACGGGGCCAAAGCCATGCGGCCCAAGGACACCTCCCTTGTAAATTTTTTTGCCCTAAAAACCCCGGATGCAACCGCGCCAAATTTAAAAATTATCCCCCGGGGGGGAAAAAAAAAAAAAAAAAAAAAAAAAAAAAAAAATCCCGCCAGTAAAACGGGGGGATAAAAACCCCCCTTCCGAAAAAACCCCCCCGCAACAGGGTCGCCCGCCGGGCCTGACCCCAAAGGGGAAACCCGTTTTTAAAAAACGGCAACATCCCTTCCTCCCCCTCCCCGGCCGACTTCCCCCTTTTTCCAGTGTCCCCACCCCCTCCCCCCCCCCTTGTTTTAAACCCCGGGGGACAATTTGGGGGCCCCCCCCAAAAACCCGGAAGAAACCTCATGACGGAAATTTTGGGCCCGCCGGATAAAAAACCTGCACGTTTTCCCTAAATTTAAACTCCCCAGAAATTTGCCCCTTTAAAAAAAGGGCCGGGCCCAGCGCAAAACCGTGGCCCTGCACACCGGCCCCCCCCCAAAAAGGGATGAGCCGTGGGCCCTCAGGGAGTAAAGGTTTTTTCTCCACAGCCCCGATATCTTTTTGGTCCCACCGCAAGAGGGGCCCTAACCCCCCTAACGCTGACGAAACTGTCGCCCAAAAACCGAAACCCACGCCGTCCCCCTTTTTAAACCCTCTGAGCTTCCCCTATTTCACCCAAAAGAAAACAAAAAAGGGGGGAAACCAATGTTTTCGGGCCCGATTTCCCTCCCAAAAACGCTTCCCCCAAAATGGAAAATTTCCTGAACCCAAATTTTGAAAACCCGGGGGGGGAATCAACCGAATCGGTTTTTTTTTTTCCTTCCCCCTTTTTCCCTCATCGGGGGCCCAAATTTTTAAACTAAGTTGAATTTCCCAAAACGGTAATAAAAAAAAATTTTATTTCCAAATTTCCCCCGCCCCCCCAAATGCGCCCCCCCTTCACCCCCCCGGTTTAGATGAGCCCCCAAAGGCCCCTCGAAGCAAAAAAACCTTTCGCATTTTTGAAACTGTTCCCAAAAAGGGGCCAGCCCCAAATCACCCCCGAAACCCCCTTTTAAATCCCCGCCGTCAACCCCAGCGGATCCGCCCCCCCTTTCACCCCTCAAAAAGCCCCCAAAAAACCAGAGCTAACAGAACCCACCACCGCCGAACCCCCACTGGGGCCGCGACTCCAGGACCCGGGGCCCAAAGCCCCCGTAAACACCTCCCGGGGGAACCCCGGGCCAGCTTCGTATCTCCCAAACCCCCGGGGCCGGGACCCCCGCTCCCTGATGCCCCACCAAAGCTTTCCCCGACCAAGCGGGCCAAAGGTGGCCCCCCGAAGCCCCTAGCGAAAAAACCCCCCCCAAATTCCAAACCCCCCTAAAACTTTTTCCCCGAACCCGGACAAAAATTCAACCGACAACACCATAAAGCCCCCGGGGAACCCCCCCAAAGACCCCCGTTAACCCCTTTGCAAGCCCCCAAACCCCCCTCCCGCCAAAACAAAAAACCGCCCCCCCCCAGGCCCCAAAACCCCCCCAAACAAGAGACAAAAAGGAAGACAAAAAAACACCCCCAAAATTTTAAACTCACCAGGCTGCAGTTTTTTCCCGGGACCCACACCCCCAAATTCCAGACCCGGGCCCAGAAAAAGAAGGGCCGGCATTTTCCCTTCAAAACCCCGCTGAGCTCCCCTTTTGGGGAATCCGCTCCGCAAAAAACCGGATCCACCGCCCCACCGGGGCCTCCCTCCGGGCCCCTTTCACCGGCCCCTTGGGTCCCGGTCCGGGCCCCCTGAAGGGGGGGGCAGCTTCCACCGCTCCCAGAGCCCAGAGCCGCCCCGCCCCATTCCCTTCCCCCCCGGGGGTTTGTTTGGAAGCACCCGAACCCCCAACCCGACGGGGGGCCTTCCCCTGCCCCTGGGGCATTGCGGGCCAAAAGGGGTGCCTCGCCCCCCCCCGCCCCCCCCGAGAGGCTGGGCTGGGCCCCCAAAGACCCCCCAGCACCCCGGCAGGTTTGAGCTCCACAAAAGGGTCCCCCTCCCGCCCCCGACCCAGCTTGGGCGCCCGGGGGGTAAAGTGCCCGTCTCAGGCCCCGCCCACCTCTCGCTCCGCCCCGGCCACTTAGGGGGCCCCCCCTGGGGGGCCCAGGGGGGACCCGAAAACCCGCAGGCCGGTGAGGGAGACGGGGATCACCGGCTCCAAACCCCTCCGGGCCAAACGGGGCCATGCATCCCCGGGTCCCGGGCCCCCAAGCTCCGGGGCCCCCTAAGCCCCGCCCCCCCTGCGTGCTCAAACCCGCACGAAAAGGGTTTGGCCCCCCGACTCGGGGTCCCGGCCCTGTGACGAGGCGGCACCCTGGGGGGCCCGGGCCTAAATCCGGAGACCCGATCCTCTGCTCCTGGGGGGACCGGGGCCCCCAATTTCCCCGTGAAGGGGCCCGCCCCCCCACTCCCCCCCACCCCCCGGGCCCGCCCCCCGTTTGTGGGCCCCGGAGCCCCGGCAGGGCCAGCCGAAAGGGTTCCATTTAAGAGGTGATTGGTGGGGGGGGCGGGGGGGTGTTTTTGGGGGCCCCTTTCCGGGGTCCCCCCAGCGACAAAGGTTTTCCCCCCAGCCCCCCCCGGAGAAGCGGGCCCGGAAACGCTTAAACCGGCGGAGTGGGGGGTCCCCAAAGGGGCCCCCCAAAACGGGAGAACCCTAGCTGTCACCTCTGGGCTAAAGGCCCCCGGAAAGGCACAGACCGGCCGACAGGTGTGCCCAGTAAAAGGGGCCCTGGGGGCCCGGGGGCCGGGGCCTTCCCAGATTTTGACAAGCCTCCCTTAAACCCAGAGCCATTGGGCTTCAGCTGCCCCCGCAATTGGGAAGAACCCCGCCCAAGTCATTTAGGGGCCTAGTTTTTGTTTCCCGCCGCGGGTTTAAAAGCAAAAGAAGAAACCCCTTTCCGTGATGGCACAAGCCCGACTGACTCCGCCCAAAACCCCAAACCCCCCAATTAAAAACCCTGAAAGGGACCCCCAAATTCTGCCTACACCAATAAGAAAAGGAAAAACCCACCCCCCATCCCCTTTTCCTTCCCAATATCCCCCCAAATTTACCTCTCTGCCCTCGTTTGCACCCCCCCAAACATGCTGGCCCTCCTTTATACTTCGCCCCAGCCAGGCCCTAAACTACTACCTGTGTGCTGGGGGGTCTTTAATTTGGGGGGGAGTCTGCGGGGAGACAGACTGAGCGGGTGTACTGAAAGAGCCAAAAGGGGTTTAATTTGTTTGATCGGGGAAAACCCCCTGTTTTGGGAAGCATTTTGTTTTTTTGGAACCTTTTTGTAAATAAAAGTGGGAAAAAAGGCCCCTTTAAAAAAAGAAGCGAGTTCCCGGGTTTGTGCTTTAAAAGAACTCTACCACGAAGCGTGTTCCCCCATATGGGGGGGGATGCAGTGGGCAAAAAATAGAAAATTCCCCGAAAAGGAAGTAATTTTCATGTGTTGAACTTTTTTGGGGGTGCATGACTCTACCCTTTTTCAGTGTGTGCAGGTGGGTACCCTGCAGAAAAAAGGGAATTTCCTTAAAGAGACATTTGCCCCAATTGAAAAACCAGGATGTGAAAAAGTTTTTGTGGAGTGACTGAAAGATGGGGGGGGTCAAACTAAAAAAAAGGAAGCAAGTTTTTCTAAAAATGAGAGACAAAACCCTTTGGGGCCCGGGAGGGGTTTTTAAACCAAACCAAAACAAGCCCCCGAAAATGGCTGACAGATTTTGCCAAGGGGGAAGTGCATGCTGTTGTCCCTGGCAATGCTGCTAAAAGGAAAACCCATTTTTTCTGTGTGAAAATTTACTAAGCCTAAAGAGGATGCAGTTTTGGGAAGTTCGGCAAAAAGATACTGCCGCAAGAAGGGCGCTTTTTTGCGGTGCAGTAAATTTGGGGGCACCCTGTCTAATTCCCCTTTATCCCGGGTTTCCAGTACAAGGTGACAGAACCAGAAAAAGGTCTGGGTTTGGGAAAAATTGGGGAAGCCTGTTGGATTTCCCAGGAAGGAGCAGCGGGCTGCCCAAAATTTTTCAAAAAAATTTTGGTTGCCCATTCAAAAAACATGTTACTTCAGGCCTGGGGGGCCCCGGGGAGAGAATTTCATTCCCAGAGGATTGTGGCAACGCAGAAAAATGAGAGTTCAGCCCCATTGGGGGGAAACCCACAAATTTTCAGCTGGGAGGTGCCATCTCCCATACCAACGGGAAAAAACCCGGAAAAACCGGGGAAGAAGGGGGGGTTAGGGGGGGAGATTGGTTCCCATTTTTTCCCAAGAAGGTTATCGGTGGGAACCATACCCTGCCTGGAATGTGGTCTTTTTGGGCAGGGGTTTTTTTAACCTTTTCCCCCCCGTTTTTGTAATCCCCACGGATGAAGGCTATTTGGGAAAAAGTCCCCATGCAAGCCAAGGTTTGGGGTTTAAAAAAATTTTGGGGCGGCCCCCTTTAAAGAAAAACAGTGAGGAAGTACCGGGGTGTGCCTCAGGGGGGGGCCAAGGAGTGGGGGAAGTGCCTCCCAAACCAGTATCATCCTATAGCGCATGGATGAACGGCTGGAAAAGCCAAGCAGGGGGAATTGACAAAAAGGGAACCAGACCCCACGCATTTCAAGGGGGGGGAAAGCCTGTTAAGGGGTGGGGTAAAGACTGGTACTTTTGAGATAAATGGGGCGATCCCTAATGAAACTGTTTGAGAAAAACTTTGAGACTCCTTGCTAAAAAAGGGGGGATACCCCCAGTTTGGGAAACCCACGTGGTGATTGTGGGGAAAGATTTCCCTCGTATAATCCCTTTTAGTGGGGGGCAAACTTTTTTAAAAAAGGGAAAAGATTTATTTATATTGGGGTTGAAAACCAAATGTCCTATAAACAAATGTTAAATTTAAAATGTAGTAGGGGGGACCAAAAGCAGGGGGGGGTTTTTTCCCCCCTACAACGGGGGTTTAAAGGAAACCCCAGGTAAACTATGGTGTTGTTTCTGGTGGACCGGGCAAATTCTTTTTTTGAGTGATGGGGAAATTTTTTTTATTTCAGGTGGCAAGGTGAATCAAAAAGGAATGAATGTTTTTCATAATAAAGGGCCCAAATGCAACCCACAAATGAAAAGGGTTTTTTTGTGTGAATGGCATGCCACTAGGAAAAACGGGGGTTTTTGGTGGGAAAATTTTGGAAACCCTCTGGGGCCTAGAAATGGAGTCTTCAGGGGTGATTTGGGATAATAAAAGATTTAGGTAATGGGTCTGATACAGACCCAAACTCTGCCCCCTCTGGTCTCCTTCACCCGGTTTGGGAGTGGTACTGGCGTAGAACCTCTGTTGGGCTCAAAGGGATGATGGACTGGGACAGAAAGGGCCCAAAAAGGGTTGTTGGCATTAATAAAAAGATTCCCCTTGGGTAAAAAATGGGGGGGACATGGTTTTTGCTGTGGGGTGAATTTAAAAGGGGGGTGTGGGGCAAACTATTTTGTCCCCGGGCGCACCTTTTCGCTGCCAAAAAATTTACCCCCCCGTTGGTTTAAAAAGGGACCATTGAGGATAAACACTCAGAGAAGTTTTTTCCCCCAGCCCCTAAAAGAGTTTTAAAAATGTGGAAAACCAAATTGATATCCATAAAAGATGTTTGGGAAAAGCTCAATTTAATGAACCCCAGGGGTAATTTTGGGGAATCCCCCCAAACCCCCCGGTTACGCTCGGGAAAAGCCCCCCGTTTTTTGTATTTGGGGAACCACCGGAGGAAATTTGTTAAGAAGCCCCCTCGGGGGGCATCCCTTTAAAAGAGTGTCTCCCTGTTAAAAGGAAGGTTTGGGGTGCCGGAATCAGGGTGTCTTTTTTTAACAGACCTGCTGAAGGAAAAAGGTTTAGCCTTCTGGAGGTAAGCCCGGGGTTAACCCTTTCTGTCTCTTCCTTTTTTCGGGAGAGCTGGTACATTTGGGGGCCCGCTTAAACGGAGCAGGGTTTTTACAAGCTATACAAAACAAAGATGGTAAAATAGGGGAAATTTTGTGATACCAAACCTTTGTTGGTAGTGGTGAAAATTGTTTTTTCAGTGCATTTCTGGGTTTCTTATAGCGTAAACTGTTTTTGAGAGGGCCCCACCCCGAGTATTTCTGGAAAGGGGCCGAGGGTTTGGGCAAAGTGCCGGAAGACAAATGTATATGTGGGTGTGGTTGGGGTTGTAACCCCAATGTTTGCATTATGTAAGGATGGTTTGGTTTCAGGGCGTTTGCTGGCAGAGTCTTTTTTGAAAAACTGAAAGTCGGGGGGGAAAATGATGTTTCCATGGGAGAGGCCCACCCACTGTGGGTGATTCCTTCCAAAACTGCCCCGCCCCAATTTTTGTGAAATGAGCCCTTTACCCCCAAATAAATTTTTTGGGATTGAATTAAAAAGGGGAAAAGTTAGATGAAATTTTGGGTTGTTGTTTTTGTGTGTGATAACAAAAAAAATGGAAAAACCTGGGGTCAAGTTGACATGGTACCTGGTCATCCTGAAAAGGTTTAAAAGTGTTTAAAAAGACACAAAAAAGGGTTAAAAGAAAAGTAATAGGCCCCCCACAGGGTTCCCGGGAAAGGGCACCCCCTGGGAAAAAATTTTTTAAAGGTCCCGTAAACGCCCAAGTTGTAAGAATGAAAGGTTAAGGGGAATGGGGGCCCCAAAAACTTAACAAGGGGGGGTGTTAATAGAGTTTTGATTTCCACAATTTAAAAGAGCCCATTTTTACTAAAGGGTTTAAAAAATAAAAAAACCCCTGTAAAATTAAAAAAAAGCCCAAAAAAGGGGTTAATGGAATTTTAGGGGGGGCATGTTTTTAAAGTTAAAGGTACCTGGCACTTAAAGCTTAGGGTTAACCCCAGGTTACAAAGGGGACTGAGATTTGGGGGAACCCCCCATGGTAAAAGGAAATAGCTTTGTCTTAGGGAAATTAAAAAGGGCCGCGCTTTTGGAAGCATCACTCCCTAAAAAAGGAGGGGATGTTTTTTTTTTTTGAGCCCCAAGTAAGGGGAGACAGGGGGAAATCCCTTTGGGGCAGGGGTAGTGGTTTCCCCTTTTTTGAAAATGAAGTCCCGCCAGGATTTTACCTTTAAAAGGGGATAGCCCGCACAGAAGGTCTTAAAAACAAGGGTTTTTTGGTTTGTGGTTTTGCCCCCCCTACGGGCGGTTTAAAAAAAAGGGGGGGGAAAATGTGCAGGGGCGGGGTCCTGCCACGGTCAAAATTTTAAAACCCAAAACCCGGATTTCAACCAGGGAGGTTGAGGGGGTCCCCGAGAGTTTATGTATTGCAAGGGGGGAAAAAAACTTGGGCTTTTTCCCTTTTTAAAATTTTTTCATTAAGTTTTTTTTTGGGATCTGGAAACCCCGGAGATTTTTTAAAGAGATTGGGGGGGGATGAAATAAACCAATTTCCCGGGTCGTGGGTTTTGAAACACCCCGCCACTTATTTTTACAGGTTTTGTGGGAGGCCTTTTTTTTAGAGTTTCCTTTAAAATGGTTCTGGGCTCCCCCCCGGATATAGGATTTGTGTTATGTGAACCTTTTTGTAAATAAAAGTGGGCAAAAGAAAGGCCCTTAAAAAAAACGAAAACGAGTTGCTGTGTGCTTTGAAGAAGCTCTAAAACTGGTGAAGCGAGGTTCCCACAATATATATACAAAATGATGATGTACATATGCTTTCTTTATATATAACACAGGTGTCAAACACCTGTATCCAGATCTGCCTTCTAAGTTATTTCATGTAGCCCTTGCACCTCTCCTGCAGGTACCCCTTGTCTCCTCCCCCACCTTGTCTCAGCAGTCGGCAGCAGAGAGGAGAAAAGAAAACTCCTCTGCCAAATCCTGCACCTCTCAGTGCAGCTGCAGCATCCCCTCATCTCTCACCTCCCTTGGTCTCAGCATTCAGCAGACTCTGGTAATTGACTCCAACTCCTCCTCTGGTCCTCCTCCAGACCCTGCACTTTCTGCTTTCCAGCTCTGCCCCCAAAGGAGGTGCACGGTGATGTTAGGGTGGGTGTGGGGTTCTTGGCATCTGATGTAATGGGGGGGGGGGGTGAGGTGCTCTGGACATCTAGTCTTACAGTTACAACTGGCCCTTTGAGGACAACCATAATGCTGACACAGCCTGCGATGATATATAAGATATATTTAATAATGATCATTAAAAATAAAAACCAACTTTAGCCCTTTTATATAGAATTCTGATTTTTATTTTTTTTTGTACAGGTGGATTGATGAGCCACGTTTTTGGTCATGCTGGTCTTCGTGAATACAAACTCAGTCACATGGGAAACCAAACATCTGGGTGTCTTAATTGACTGAAAGTTTTTATTGCAGTTCACTGGAGGAGTCACACAGGACACAAGTCATATCCGTGTTCTAAATGTCATAAGTGCTTTGGGTCCTCTTCAACACTGATCCAACCTCAGAGGACAACATGAGAAAAGTCATTTCAGTGTTCTGGATGTGACAATTGCTTTACAGTAAAGTCCAACCCATGTATACATAAGAGGAGTCATTTCAAGCTATTTCTTGTTTGGAACGTGACAAAGATTTTACAATGGAGGCAAAACATATCACACACCAGAAGGTTCACACTGGAGAGAAGCCATATCAGTGTTCTGAATGTGACAAAGCTTTTACATGGAAGTCACATCTTATCAGACACCAGAGGATCCATCCACACTGGTGAGAAGAGGTCATATCAATGTTCTGAATGTGACAAAGCTTTTACACAGAAGTCAATCTTATCATACACCAGAGGATTCACACTGGAGAGAAGTCATATCAGTGTTCTGAGTGTGACAAAGTGTTTACACAGAAGTCACAATCTTACCACACACCAGAGGATTCACACTGGAGAGAAGTCATATCAGTGTTCTGAATGTGACAAAGCTTTTACACAGAGTCACATCTTATCACACACCAGAGGATTCACACTGGAGAGAAGTCATATCAGTGTTCTGAATGTGAGGAGGGCTCCACCCTTCCACCCCGGAGATAGGTGTCAGTGAGGGCATCCAACCCCGGCAGGTCGGAGTCAGGAGGGCTCCCAGCCTGGCAGACGACTAGGAGGGTCTCTGCTGCTTGGAGGCAGGTGGAAGCCAGACTAGCTCTGTGTGCGTGGTTGGTCATAAGTTTGGGAAGAGGTCAGGGTGAGTCTGCAGGAGACAGACAGTGAGCTGTGTCGCTGAAAGAGCCCCGTTAAGGCTGAATTTTGTTTTGAATCGTGGTAATTCACCCCTGTTTGTGGGATGCATTTTGTGTTCATGTGGAAACCTTCTTTATGTAAATAATAGTGGGCATAAAAAGGCCCTTAAAAAAAGAATAACGTGTTTGCGGTGATGTGCTTTTGAAGAAAGCCTCTAGACTAAAAAGCTTGAGAAGCGTATTATATTTCCGTTCCGCCACTCTATGTATCTTATATAGATTATCAAAAATGATGATGTACATATGCTTTTCTTTATTGTATTATAGCCACAGGTGTCAAACAAACCTGTATTCCTTGATCCTGCCTTCTAAGTTATTTCATGTTAGCCCTTGCACCTCTTCCTTGGCAGTGTACCCCCTTGTCTCCTCCCCCACCTTGTCTCAGCAGTCGGCAGCAGAGAGGAGAAAAGAACTCCTCGAGCCAAATCCTGTACTCTCAGCAAGCAGCTGCTTTGAAGCATCCCCTCATCTCCTCACCTCCCCTTGGTTTCTCGATGGCGATTCTCAGCAGCACTCCTGGATTCTCAATCTGAGCAGTGTCTAACTCCTCTCCTCTGGATCCTGCCCACTCCATAACCCTGCACTTTCCTGCCTTATCCCAGCTCTGCCCGCCAACGGATGTGCACATTGATGTTAGGGAGTGGTGTGGGGTTCTTGGGCATCTGAGGTAATGGGGGGGGGGGGGTGGGGGGGGTGATGGTGCTCTGGACATCAAAAGATCTTTACAGTTACAAACTGGCCCCCTTTGAGGACATCCATAATGCTGAGACACAGCCCGCGATGATATATAAGATATATTTAATAATGATCATTAAAAATAAAAACAACTTTAGCCCTTTTATATAGAATTCTGATTTTTATTTTTTTGTACAGGTGGATTGATGAGCCACGTTTTTTGTTCATGCTGGTCTTCGGGAAAACAACTCGGTCACATGGGAAAAAAC
>CATNWA010003669.1:0-19043 GCA_951230385.1 Staurois parvus | reverse complement strand
CTCAACCCGATAGAAACACCTTTGGGATGAATTAGAGCAGAGGGAACTGCAAGCCAGGCCTTCTCGTCTGACATTCAGAGCCTGACTTCACTAATCACTTATGGAAGAATGTTACCAAACAATTCCTATTGACACACATTACTAAAAACCCATTTGGACAGCCTTCACAAGATGATTTGAAGCTGTTATAGGCGGCATTGGGTGGGCCAACTCAATATTGAACCCTACGGTTTGAGAGACTGGGATGTGCAATTAAAGTTTCATGTGTGTTGTGTAAATTGGCATTTGGTCCCTGTACTTTTTTGAGCGTAGATTGTGTATTCCTCCTTCCTTGGTTCCATTCTTTCCTCCACCTCAATTCAACAGCAGGTAACATAAAAATGTTTACATAAATCCTTTTCATTGCAAATTTCTTAATTTTGGGACCCATTGTTTAGACTGTTTTTTTTTGTTGCATTTTCTGTTTTTTGCCCCAAGTGAAGGCATCACCCTGCCTCACAGGGCTACGTCTCAAGAGCCTCAGCTTTGATGCAAAGAGAGGGCTGGCAATTGGAAAGAGTTTTATAAACAGTCAAAATAACATTGATGGTTGGATGTCAGTCTGGAGGGCTGTGGAGTAGCGAGCAATCGATTGAAGGACTGAATATTCACATTTTCTGCAGCAAGGGTTAAAATTCCTTGTCCTGGCAACACTCTTGACTAACAGACCACTGGTTAACACAGTGCACAGTAATCCAGTTCTCCAGCAATCAAACATGCCTCCTGTTCCAATCAATAGAGCTTCTAAGGAACCATAACTGCTGTTGATTGGAGCTCTGTGCAGAGGGCATGTCGGATTTACAGAAGACCTTGACCTCTGTGTTCTCTGTTGTGCTGCAGTCCTTTAACTTACCCTTTAAATACTTAATGCTTTCTTGCTGAGTTGCTGATCATTTGAATTATATTTGAAGACTATAGACCAAATATAAAATTACATATACTGTATATCAGGCTCATATAATATATACTTGTTTAATATTATTTGATAATATCACAATTTTTATGTACTGTATATCTAAAAAGGAACCCTTATCTGTATATATTGGCTATGTTAGATATTTGGCGAAATTAGGTATATTTGATTGTTAGTTTACAGCATCATATTTGTGTAACCCCAAGCATTGCTTACTATATAATCTGTGGTATTAGTGTTTTGATAGCGTGATTTTAACTTCAGGTATATCATTATTTTTGACTGAGCTCTGATTCTTAAAGCTAATTTTGATTGTTCAACTGCTATCAAATGTCTCGGGGGCATCTTTATTACATTTAAAGATGTGTTACCCCCTATTTCATCTACTGTTCCTCAGTCATGGGAATATATAATGGTTTTGCATATATTTTCCTTTTTTTTTTATAATAGCCAAAACAAAAAAAAAAGGTTAAGCATAAGTTTGCTTTTTTTTCTCATTAAGCTTGATATATTGAGAATATTAATAGATTGTTATCCTATATCTTGCCGGCAGTTCAAGATTCTGGTCTCCTTGTTGCATTGCATTTTGCAGGAAAACAACTGGCATCAGTCTTAGTTGCAGGGTCATGAGCATAGTAGCAGAAGAGGGAGTTAAACCATTATGGTTATATCCCTTTAAGAGGACCACCCACTTTACTTACGGAGTGCTAGTCACTAAGGACTATATCCTTGTGTATTATCTACTAGTTATTCTTCAACTCTGAAGCCTCAGTCCCTATACTGTATGCTGCTTGACATTTAAACATTTGTCATCTGGTAGATAGTTGTTTGTCTTTGATAGCAAGAATAAATTATTAAATAAGCAAAGCTGATGCAGTGTTTTCTTCCAGAACCTGGCTGTAGATTATATTTATGGCTCACAGTTAGAATTGTCATAGAATACTGAAAAGAGAATTTTTTTAGCCATTATCAACTACTATTTATTTATCAGGCACAACATATTGTTTAGGGTATAAAAATCGGAACCTTTAATGACCAATGCCATTTCTTTGTACTCTAGGGGCAATAGATTGGCTCTCAGATTGTCTAGCACAACATACTCTTGTAAATTCATAAAAGTAGACAATGCACTCAAAGAGATGTACTATTTTTTTTTATCAAGAAAGTGAAAATCCTTCACAGCTTTAAATTGTTCTCTTAAAGCAAACCTGAAGAGGAAAATACAAACCTAGTCTTCCACTGGCAAACACATAGCAGACACATTAATTTGCCCACATGTCCTAGCTCATTAGCCAGTTCAACACCCCTTCTATTATATTTTCTTTGGCACTCTGATATGCACATATTATTCCAGGTTCCTAGGTTGAGATTATGGGGTCCCAATACCTCCACCACCCTCTATTACTATGGTTTGGCCAGACTCATTGGTCAATAATTAGGAAGATGAGGGCCAGGCTTTAGATCCAGAAATCTGGGTTGGTATGCATATCAGGGTGCTCAGAGATGAAAAGAACCAAGGGTATTGGGTAACAGTCCAAATGTCCAAGTACTAAGGTGACTTGCTACTAGCTGTCAGTGGTTTCTTGTTTTTATTACTTTAGGTTCACTTTAAATACATTTGAAAACTTCTTCAGATTTTTTTTTATACGTATATGTCTTTTTAACATATATTTTACATATATTTGTTAAATGCATTAAAAAATGTAGATTTGGATTTCTAATGACCCGCACATACCCCCCCCCCCAAAGTATATTTTAATTAATGCATTTTTAAAAATATTTTTCACTATACTTTTGTAATAAAAATGCATTTTTAACATGAGATTATATATATATATATTATATATATAATATATATATATAGAATATGGCCAAAACTGTAGCATTTCTAAATATATGGCAATATATTTGGGAAGAATATTTTTAAATATATATTTTCAATTATTCTATTTTTCATCCATATGGCGTTAGAATTCCATTACAGTGATTAGAGCAGTGTGAAATTTTGTAGTTCTTAAAAAAAAAAAACTAATATTTGCATTAGTGCAATACCAATTGGATGACTTTACAAGTAAAAAATTTGTAATAGTAAGCTCTGTAGCCTGGGGAAAACAACGCAAATTGGAGGGGCACACTTTCCATTTTATACATGGAGGGGTATAAAAACATCAGGGGATTTGCAATTTTCCCTGGTAATCCTCTTTAATTAATGGCTACCCAGAGGCACCACTTTATGTATGCTAGATGTTACCTTTAATGTGTTCAGATCTGAGGTAACACAGCTTTCACTAAAAAGCAACTATATAAAAATTGTATATCCACCATAACCTTATCAATGGCGCTTTTTATCATTTTCTTTGTCTAAAAAATCACAGATTAGACTCTGTGACCATTTATTTGAAAGTCTGCATTATCAGTGACATATATAATTCTCTCGCAATGATGCACAGTTATAAAAGGGCAGGAAAGATTTATTGGCCATTATGTTCGAAGTGAAATTATTAAGCCTACGGCCATATAACTGCTGTTTTTCACCCTGTAATCCAATTTCATATGTAAAGAAAATTTAAATGATTTAAAGCTTATCTGAGTTTTCACTGGTAAGAGTTTATTAACCCATAACTGTATTCAAAGTCATCTGCATCCATTATTATGTGTTTAAATAATTACATGGCAAGTCATTTACGGTTACATTGTTCAATATTAAAAAGAAAAAAATTAAAAACAGTCCATTAATTTGTTGTATTGCATGTGTAAAAATTTGGTTCACATCAAAAAATTATGTAGGTGTTGTTACAAGCATCCACAACACATTCTTCTATGTTGAAGTGAATATACGTTGCCTGGTCCATAGAAGTCCAGGTCAGTTCACTAGTCAACTAGAAACAGAGAAATATAGGCTATTTTAACAAATTCTGAATGGGTACATTTATGGGAAAGAGGGGTATATCAGATATACAATCTGTTCTTTCAAAAAAGTGAGGAGGATGCTTAGATGACAGGTTTCTATGTGAATGGTATTGAGGGAATTTCTTTCAAAGGGGTTGTATCCCAATTGTTCTTTTTTTAACAATATGGAGTTCTTTATTAAAGAAAGGTATTTGCACATAACATTAGAACAGAATAAAACAACAGTTGACATGGCAGAACTTAGAAAAGAAAGGATTATACAAGGTATCCGAAAACATCCAGCGTCACCACATAAAATATACATTCAGAATGTATTACAGTTACAGGCACAACCATAACATTCACGTTAGTATGAGGGATCAGCTCTTAACCCTTACGGAAAGGGAATTTGTCAAGGGGCAGAAGGGGGGGGGGGGGACAGGAGAACATGGGTTATGGATTGGAGTGTGGGAATACCTAGTAATCATCTGTGAAAGCCAAGGAGTACACACACATCACACATCACCTCAGTTAGTAGAGAAGGGCCTAACCATCCCATCCAGTTGGGATACCCACGGCTGCCATACTTTATCAGTGTGATAAGGGACCGCCAGAGCGGCACCACTAGCACTTCCCCCATGGTCAGGCGTGCCAAGAGCGCGGCGAGTCTAAGCCACAGGGTACTTGTTCACCAGGGCCCATCTGATGGTGGGGATGGGGAATTGTTAGTACCCGAGACCAGGTCGCCTCTACTGAGCAAACCTGTCAGTGGTAGTGGTGTGTTCGCAAGGGGTTCCAAACCAGGTGTGCCTGATTGTGTCCCGTGTAGGGTCTGGGTGACACCCAGATTGTTGAGGCCGTTGGATGGATGGTTGGACTGGAGCAAGTGCGTAGTCAGAACAGGCCGTAGTCACGGTATTGTAGAGGTCAACGGGAAGGTTCATTGGGAGCACGGATGCTCGAGAATCGTCGGGTCACACGCCCAGGTCAGAAGCTAGAGAGGTCAGATCTAATATGGGGACATCAGGGTCGGTGTGGTCAGGCAAGCAAGGGTCTGGGGTAGGAGAAATCTGCACAAGGTCAAAGGCAATCCGGGTCAAATAACTCCTTACTAGCGCACAAGGTACTGGAAACATCAATGGATAGAAGGTTTAAGGACCATTATGGCAACGATAATGACTGCTCAGGGACAGTTTAAATATTCCCGCCCTGCGCTGCCATTCGGTGCCTCAGCGGTACAGGCCGCCAGGCTTCTATACTGGCCCTTTTGGCAAGCGATCTCGAACGACTGCGGACGGCGCAGGACCTAGTTGCCCGGGTTTACTGGGTGGAGCAGTGCGCCGTGGCGCAGAAGCCCATAGCGGCGGCGCGGGGGATCGAGGACGGATCCTTGAACATTGCCCCCACCACACCTATCGGGCAACCTCCGGATGCCCACACGGATTCTCTCCACCAACGGGTGATCACGAAGAAACCCCCGGACAATGCCTAGGGGCGGATCATGGACATTATGGGCTGGGCTCCCACGAATTGTCCTCAGAGGCCGTAGACCCTTTTCCACTTTGATGAGATATTGGGCTTCTGGGCACCCCCTTAGTCGGCACTTCTGGATTGCCTCCACCTCGAATTCTTCTTCCTCTTCAACCGTCTACGGCCTCCGGGGTAGGGCCTGGATTCCACGTTCCGGGAAGCCGGACACTTCATGGGGACTACTGGTTGCATCAGGGACAACAGGTGGAAGAACAGGGTGGATCTTGTGAGTCTAGGGAGAATCATAGTTACTCATAGGGCCACACGCATGGACCATTACCGTTTGTATGACATTATAGGAGCCTATAAACTTTAGGGTTCCCAACTTCTTTGACCGGGGCTAGAGCACCCATCAAGTTTGACATAGCCAGCACAAAACTTATATCAGCAAGGCTGTCAACAACCAGAATACCCCATTCGCTTCCTATTAAAAAGCCCTCTTGTGTCGTCATCCTTGGGTCTTGACGGATGGCTTCCTGTTAGTTTCCTTATTGGTGGAGGTTGATAAAGGTCAGTGCATCCTGTGACGATGGAATCAGGGATTCCGGGACCCCACGTACGGAGAGGAAAGACAGGTTGTAAACCCATATGTGGCGATGAACGTGGGGACTGCCAGTTGCTGAATGGCTATAGCGTTTGTTGTACACGATAATTCTGGCAAACTGGAAGAGGAGTGGCACAACAGTAGTCATGACGAGAATTGATGTATAGCATACGGACAGGTTTTGCTTACAGGGTCTGATTGGTCCACTTTCGGTCTCTGGCCAATTGGTCATGAGTGGGTGAACACTGCGGAGGAAAGGCGACAGGCTTCGATATCACAGGTCTTTGCCACAATGCCCTCCAAAACCGCACGAGGGGTTAAACTGCACCCCACGGTCTACGAGTCGATGGTATTCGGGATACCCTAATGCAGTCGAAACACGATCTCTCGTATGTAAGGACTTGCGCCGTCTCGGAATGCTGATGGCGTGTTTCAGTTTTTAAGGGGATGAAAAGGGGCCCCATCTTGGACAAGCGCTCGGTCTCCAACGGTCCACGAGAATTGCCGTGATGGTCAGTGTAGGTGGAAGCTCGAATATGAAGCTCCATTGTGAGATTTTCTGCCAGGGATCGTTCACGGAATGGGCCAGATGGACGTAGCAGGCCCACGACCTTATTCCATGAAGGTTGTTCCGCTGGCTGATCTGGCACAAGGAGTCCACGTAGTTTTACAATCCTGGGCATGTACCGGCCCCCAGAAGAGCGTCGGTGAAGTTCCAGGGTCTTGACCGGCCCCCAAATTGGTCATCGCCAGTGGCCGATGGTACATGCATTGTCCAACAAGATCTACAGGTCTCGGGCATCCTACGGCTCCACAATCGGTCCTCCCTCCACAGGAGTCCCTCCTTGTTCTGGTGGGGAGGCACCAATCCGGAGGTGGACATTGCTGTGGAAGCTCTCAGGATATCTGGAGTGAAGGTTGTCTGATAGGGCAAAGAAATTTCTGCAGGAAGTATTGTGTCGGGGCAATGGAATACTCCTTGGTGTTCCGCCGTACTTGGTGACAACGCGTCAGGGCCTTCGTAGTTTTTCGGAGGCCGGGGCCCATGTATGTGGATTGTGGAACTGGATAAACCTCGAGAAAAACAATGCCCATCTTGGCTTGTCGTGGGCTGTAGACGTTTGGCCCGTCCTCAAAATATTCCGGGTTTTTTGTGGTCCGTAAATTATCAGGATGGGGTGGGAGGCCCCTTCTGCAGGACCTCCTTTTTTATAAAAGCGGTTTTGTTTAGCAGTAGGCTCGCGTTCCCCCAAGGGTGTAGTTCCTCTCCGCAGGGGTAATTTTCCCGGGTGAAAAGAATGCTATTGGGTGATGAAATTTCCCTTTGGCGCCCCCGCTGGGAAAAAGGGATGGAGCCAACCGTTTTTTCGGGTTTTGCTTTTTCTTCTAAGATGTAGGGCAGGGAGGCGGGGGGGTTAAACCCAGAAGGGGTTTTGCCGAGGTAAATAACCTTTTTAGTGCTTCAAAAGTTTTCCCTGTGCCTGGGGGGTCCATCTGAACCCGGCGCCCCAAAGTTTGGGTTTAAACTGGGGGGGGTGATGGGGGGGACCAAAACCCGAGAAGTTCTTGATAAAATTCCCGGGTAAAAATTTGCGAACCCCTTTTAAAAGTTGGACATTTTTTTGCCCGGGGGGTTCGGGCCCAATCTGGTTCGCTGAGGACCTTCTGAGGGTCCTTTTGCGCCCCCGTGGTGGAGATGACGCCCCAGAAATGAAACGTTTACCTGAAAAAAGCGCTTTTCCCTTGCTTTGGGTTTAAAAACCCGTGTGCCGCAACCCCCCCAACCCACCTTTGATACATTCCCCGGGGCCCCCCCAGGGGGATGAAAAAATCAAAAATTTTGTCTAAGTGACGATGCAAAGATGTCCAGGAAGTCCCAAAAGATGTCGTTAAAACAAAGTTTTGGGAAAGGGGGGCTGGCGCATTGCAAAAACCCGAAAGGCATGCCGGTCCCTCAAAATGGCCGAAAGGGGTGGGAAGGGCCGTCTTCCACCCCCACCCCCCTTTCCCTTATGCAAACCCAAATTTGTAGGCTCCCATTAAAGCCCAAAACCCGGGGTAAAACATACTGCAGCTTTTGGGCCCTCTGGAATAATTCAGGTACCAGTGGAAAAGGGGTTTAACGTTTTTTAATGGTGACCCTATTCAGCTCCCGTGGGTAAATTGCAGGGGCCCTCAAAGTCTTGCCCTTTTCTTTTCTAAAAAGAAAATTCCCGCAACCTGGGGAAGGGGAGGGACGGATGAATCCCTTTCGGGGCTATCCTAAAATATATTTCCTTCGGGGCCCCCAAATTCTAGCTAAAAAAAAGGGGAAATTTTTTTTTGCCCGAAGGGAAATTTTCCCAAAACGGGGGGCAACGGTCAATAGGACAGCCCTTTTGGGCGGGGGGGGGTAGAGAAATCTGCTCCCGTTCCCCTGAACACATCAAAAAAACCCCATGGTAGGCTGCAGGAATAAATTGTTTTAGGCTTTTTCATCCCCTTAGAGCACAGGAGGGCCCTGGGGGGAATCCGGGCCCGAATTTTCGACACAGTTCCGGTAATATGGGGAAGGGAACGAGAAAACCCCATTTCCCCCCGTCAATTTGGGGGTTTTTGGGCCCGAAAACCAAGGGACCCCCGGGAATGACGGGGAAAAAAGGGGTGATGCAAAAAGCCCCCAGGCGGAGGAGTTCCGGTTTGCCCGGAAAGGGGAAGTCACAATGGAAGGGGTCTCCGGGTTTAAACCCCACCCTGATTTTTATCCGGGAACCTTTCAGCCAAAAAGATGTGAAACCCCTTCCCGGGGGGCCCGGAGGGGAATCCCCTGTTTTGAGCAAAAATTGATATCCTCAAAAAAAACTGCATGCCCCGAATCAATTTTGGGCCCTGTAAAACCCTCCGGGGGTTTCCTTTCTGAAAGCTAAAAGGAGAGGGGAACAACTAATTACCGGGGGCGGGTTCATATTGCCAACAGATTTTAAGGAAGTTGAGGTAAAACTTACTGTTTCTGGGGCAGGAACGCCCCAAATGTGCCAGTTTCGCCCCCGTACAGGACAGATTCGGGGAAAGGCGTCTGCGCTGGGGGTTCCCTCAGGCGATGTTTGGGCCGAGCCGGCCCTGTGCAGGGGTTTTGGGGAGCTTTTTAAAAAGGGCCCAGGTTTTGGGGTGTTTTTTGGGGCCGGGTATTTTGCCCTGGTCCCTGAAATGACCCCGGGGATTTCCGCGCCCCTGACCAAAACCCCCTCCAATCTGCGCCCCCTTTGTTCCCGGTAAATTTTTGATGGTGAGTGCAATTGGTCCTCTAATGTCTCCCGGGGACCTCCACCCCGGGGGAGCTCGTCTTTTGAGCCCCTGATTTGGCCCATACGAAACTGGTGCAAAAAATGCGAAAATCGTTCCAAAAGAGTGTCACCCCTCCAGGGTAAAGTCAGAGGCTTTTTCCTCAGCCGCCCGCCCACCTTGTCGGGAAATGCGTATAATGTGGCCTTGGCCCAGGTGCCCGTTTGGGTTTTCATATTTGGGTGGCCCTAGCGTTTAAAAAAGCTTTCGACCGTAACCAGGTGGGGTCTTGTTTCCCCCTTTGTCGGTGGGCCCAGTCTTGGGGTTCACCCTGCAACCCGGGAGACAACAAAAAACCCCTTTCCTGATTCCGTCAAAAAAGGTCCCTGGTGCAGTTCAAAAAAAGAGGGACAGGAGTCCGGAATGACCGGGAAAACGTGTGCATTTCCCCCTGGAAGCGCTCGGGTAAAAGGGGAAATCGGGGGGGGCCGCCATAGGGGTGATGGGGGGGGGGGAGGCCAAGGGGGTGGCTCATGGGGGCTGCTGCGACCCGGTTTGGGGCGGAGCCCGGGGGCCCGTGAAACAGGAACAGATATGGGGAAAGGGCCCGAAAAAACCCATTCTCGATCTGAGGGCAAACGGGCCTGTAATGTGTTTTCGGCTTGGTTTAGGGGAGCCAGGTGCCCCGCAAAAACCCCGTTTCCCAAAGGGGGGGGAGTCCCCCCCCTCGAGGGTCAGTCTTTGGGCCCTTTTGGTATGTGAGGGACCGCCGAGTCTAAGCCCCGGGGGACTTGTTCCCAGGGCCCCCCCGGGGGGGTGGGGTTGGACCCTTTTTGTACCCCCAGAACCCCCGGGCCCCCTCTACTGAGCCAAACCCGTCAGTGGTAGTGGTGGTTTTTCCCGGGGTTTTTTCCAGGGAGAGGGCCCGATGTGGGAGGTCGGGTGACCCCGATGGGATGGGATGGATGGCTGGGGCAAGTTTCTTTGTTTAGGGCGGCCGGTCGGTATTGGAGGGAAGATAAGGTACAAAGGGGCGGCAGAGAAACGTCGGGTCACACGCCGGTCTAGCAGCAGGAGGGGTTAGAAATTTTAAGGGCTTCCAGGGAGAGAGGTCAAAGGGGCCCAAAGGGGTTGGGGAGGGAAATCAGCAAAGGTTTAAAGGCCCAAACCGGGTCAAAAACTTACTAGGCCCGGTAAGGAACACAGGAAGCGGTAAGGGCCCGAAGGCAACAAATTTACAGCTCAGGGACCTTTTTTAAAAATCCCGCCCTGGGGCTGCCATTGGTGCCCCCGCGGGCGGGGGCCCCGGCCTTTTTACTTTCGCATGCGCGAAACTCGAACGCCCCCGGCCGGGGCCCCGGCCTAGTGGGCCCGGGGTACTGGGTGGGGCGTGCGCCCGGGGCCGAGCCCATCGCGGCGGGGATCGGGAGATCCCTGACAATCAGTTTTTCCCCGACTAAACCCTGTTTTTGCTTTTAAAAAGGGCCCAAAACGTGTTGATCATGTTTTCCCCTGGGACATGTTGGAGAGGGAAAGATTTTCCCCTTTTCAAAGGATTTCCTTTGTAGATTGAATTAAAAGGGTTTAAAAAATCAAATTTTTTTTACATTGGGGATGCTGTTTTTTTCTTTATGAATCCCTTTTAAGGGGGGCCCGCCTGGGGTTTTTGGGACCGACCGGTTTTCTAAGGTTGTTAAAATTAAAAAAACTTCCATTTCAAAAACCCCGAACCCTTTGGGGCTTTCCCAAAACATATGAAAATAAAGAGCCAGTTTTAATTTGGGAACAAGGGACCAAAGGGGGCTTTATGGGGGTTTTAAATTTGTGTTTTTGGTTGGGGGGGGTTGTTTTTTCCCTAGAGGAGATTGTAGTTTAGGACATTGTTTAAAAACCGTTCCCCAATCCCCTCTATCCAAAGGGGTGGGAAAATTTTCCCCATACCAAAAGGTCCCCCAAATGTCAATTTTGGGGGGGAGTCAAATAAAAGGCAAGGTCCTGTATTTGAGCGTTTGTTGCTTATCAAGTGACCCCCCCCGTAAAAGGGCCTCCACAGGATCCAAACCCGAGGAGGGGCCGGTTGGGGAAAATGTTTATCTGGCCGCATGAAGGGAAATTGAAATAACATAAAAAAATCAAACCTGGGAAACTGAAAGGATTGAAAAAAAGCCCGCAAGGCATAATATTCATGTTTGAGTCTTTACCTTGTATCTCGCCCCTGGCTTTGGGGGGCGGGAAAAGACCAAAAAAATTTGGCAGGGTTTGGGGTTTTCCCCCGAAAAGGGGTGAGCAGGGGACCCAACCCCGGTTTTTCGTTGGGGGAAAGGTGTCTAGCCACCCTCCTTTCCCTCAAGGCGCCTCTGTTGGCCCGGGGGAAATCATTTATTTTGCCCCAGCTCCCCTATAGACCAAATTATGGGGGTCTGTCAGGGGAAACCCCGAAGGAAACCCCACGGAACCGCAGCATTCGAACGGGGAAATCCAAGCCCCAATTTCAAAATGGTTTTACCAACACTGCCGCCCCCCGTTTTTTTACTTGGAAATTTTGGGGAGGGCTAAGCCTCTCAACTGGGTAAGGGGGTAAAAGTGTTGACCCGGCCAGGCTTTAGGGGGGGTGCCATTCCTTATTTTAAGGAGCTCCCCAATGCTCTATATGACTTTAAAAAAAAGGGGGGCGGATCCATATGGGGCAGTTATGGAACATGTAGTTAAATTTAGGTAGGGCATATCTTGTTTAAAATTTTATGTCCAAAAGATTGAGGAGGGGCCCCCCCCATGAGGGGCCCTTGTTCCCTTTTGTATTTGAGAGGGGGGAGAAGGGAAAGGTTTGGAAAATTTGGTAAAACCTTTTTTTGTATTTACATCCCCCCCCTGGGGTTTTCCCTGGAACCCCCCCCCCCATTTTTTTAGCACCCCCTTTAGTCAACCATCCCTCCAAAAGGGGGGGGGGTAGCCCAAAGCCAGACCCGATCGTCAAGGGGAAATAAAAAGGACTTGGACCCCAATTTTAAAGTGGGAAAGGCCGAGTAGGTGCCGAATTTGTCAAAAAACCCCAAAAGTCATCTTTTGCGAAGGGCCAAACATCATTTTAGATATAATAAAGCATCATCCGCCCCTTTAAAAAGGCAGCTTTTTCCTCCAATCGCCCGGGCGTGCAAACCCCCAAAAAAGTCGAAGATTCCCTGACTTTAAAAAAGCCAGGGGCCCCCAGGGCCGGGTGAACAGGCCCGGCAACAGTGGGGCATCCCTGGGGGTACCTCTATCCTGGAAAAAAGGAGCAGTTTTTCCAATTTTTTAGTGCGGAAATGTGTTTTTTTGCCCATAAAAAAAACATTCTAATTTCCCGCTTTTGATATTTAGGGCCAAAACCCAAAAAAAAATGTTTGAACTTTTCCCCCCAAGGGGGTCCCATTCTACAAAGTAAAAGCTTTTTCGCATCCGGGAGGGGCCCCTACTTAGAACCACTAACCTGCATCCCCCAGATGTGACAGAAATTATAACAGATGCCTTTCCCAAAGTTTTAAATTCTGGTGAGTGGTTTCACCCCTTGAGGGGTTTGGGGGATTCCCTCCCTGGAATATGCACATCGGGACTTTTTCACCCGGTGTTTTGCAATCAAACTGGGACTATTTTTTTTCATTGGGGGTTTTCTGGATTATATGCACAACTGCACTTAACAGCACTTTTTTCTTTTGCATATTTATTTTTTTTAAAAATTTCCATATACATTTTTTTGATTTCTTTTTGTGCGTTTTTTATAGCGTGCAATTGCTCTTTTAAACATTTTTTTTGGGGCCCTTAGCCATGCCCTGAAAAAGGGCCCGCAGCTGCCTGTATATTTTATATTTTTTACTTGTTCCGATTTTGCACTTGCTTATGTGCTCTTTTTATGGGGAAAAAAAGCAGCTTGGATTTTGGTATTTCAGCTCACCTCAGCCCCGGCCGATTTTAAGAGCCTATCCGGGCTCTGAGTTAAGAGTTTAAAAATTAAAGTGCGGGGGGGATTCTAGAGGGCCTGGGGTAGGTGGGTGCGATGCACTCTCTTACGTAAAGTTTAAAGGGGAAAAAGGGGGTGAAAGGGGTTGGGGTTTTGGAGAGTCCTCCACCCAAAACCCCTAGGGTTTTTTTTTTCCAGCACCTCCATTTTTTTCCCCAATTGCAGGATTGTTCTGTCTGTTGCGGTTTTCTAAAATTTTTAACTTTATTTTCCAGGGTCCGGACCTTGGACTGGAGAAAGCGGAGGGAGGTTTGGGGTGTTTACTACCCTGTCCTCCCCTGTTGATCCCCCTGCTCGGCCCCCGATAGGTGGGTACGGATTTTTGTCTAGGTCCTGAGGGGCAAGGCCCCCTTTTAAGCAGTACTTCCTCTTTTTGGAGGTGGAAAGGGCCCGCAGGAGGCAATTGTTTAAGGGCCTAAATTTTCCCAGAGGGTTTTGTTTTCTCCCTGTGTTGGCATCCCCTCTTGGATTTTTGCTGAGCATGGTGGGAAGCTTTTTTGCCTTTAGGTCTTGGGGTCCATCCCCCAGAGGGGTGTGGGTGGTACATATAAAAAAGTGATCGCACATGTCTTTGCAATTGTTTTCTTGTGTCTTTGTCTTGCTACAGCTCTGTGTATAAAGCTCGTGGAATCTTTTTGGTATTTTTGACTGGGTTGTGACTTTAAGGGCCCTTTTTTGTGTTTTCCCTTTGATCTGACCTTCCGTTGTGAAAACCCGGGGCCCCTGAAAACCCGTGATTCTCTGTCTACTGTTCTGTACTGTTTTGTCTGTTGTTGTCACTCGGCCTTTCCTGACTTCGCTTTTGTCTTCCCCACCGTACCGCCATTTTGGGGGCGGCCATTACCGCAGCCGGGGTGTCTCGGGGGCCGCGACTGGTTCCTGGCTGCGTCGTTCCCCTCCCCCCCCATAAGGGGGGCCCCGGTGGGGCCCGCCTGGGACTTAGCTCCCCGCCCGAGGGACTTCGGTTGTTTGGGGGTGGGTTTTCGTCCGCCAGTGGCCCTTTCCCTGCCCCTTGGCTTAAACCCGTCCGTTCCACAGCCCCGCCCCGGGAAAAATCGCGCCCTAACCCTTCCCGAAAACCGGGATTCAAAAATGTCCGCAGGGGTCCTTTATTTCCCGGGGCGCCATGTTAGAGAAGGCAGGGGGGACCCCCGCCATGTGGTGGCAGAGGATTTGGGGGCCCCTACTTCAACAAGCCCCTGGGAAATGGAGCCTCTTTCCCCCCGCCGCCTAACAGGGAGGGGAATTTAACATGTCTTCCAAGTGGGAGATGGGGGGTAATCCGAAGTAGTCCGCAGGCCCTTTAAAAAAAGCAACCGCTTTAGGCGCCCAAAATTTTGGACCGCCCCCCTTGTATCCCAATTGTAGTGGTAGGTAAAAGACTTCATTGGGGTTTAGGGTTGATTCCTTTCTGATAATGACAAAAGAGGCCATTACCTTAGGGGAAACCCCCTTAGGAGATTGGGAAGGGGTGCCCGTTCCATTTAAAAAGGGCTCCTTGATTAAATTTTTTATTCGTTTTAGGGAAAGAGAAAAAATATAATAATGAGCCAATGGTTTTGGGGGGGAAAAACTCCCCCTTTTTTTAGGGGGTACTATGGGAGAGGAAAATTCATAAAAAAAATTCATAGATTGGGCTTTAGGAAAATTTTTACAAAATGCAAAAAAAAAATTAAATTTTGTGATTATATATAATTTTTTAGATAAAAAATAGTCCTTTATTTGGTCTCATAAACTATTTTTTTGGGGGGAAGGGAATTTAAGGCGTGTAAAAAAAAAAAAACCCCTATCCCCTATTTAACTTTTATTTTGAATAAAAATTTTAAAGGGGCTTTATATATTATTTTTATATTTTAATTTATATATTCCCGGAAATTTCAACCCACCAAAACAATATTTTTCCCCAAAAAAAGGATTTTTAAACCAAAAGTTTTTTAACAATGTTTTTTCCCCTTTTAGATTTAAAAAATTTTCAATGGGAAAAACATATACATAATTCCACAAAACCCAAAAATTTCGGCAAAAAATTTGGACCCAAAAAAATTTGGGTTAATTTGGAAAACATAAAAGTATTTTTTCCTAATAATTCCACCCCTTCCCAAGGAAAACCCTCTTCCTTTGGAAACTGGCCCAGGGGAAATTTTCCCAAAGCTTTTAAATTTTGGTTTAAAAAAATCCTTAAATTGGGAATTCAAAATTCCCGGTTTTTAATCCTTTTTTTTTTATTTTTTTTTAAAAAGGGGGGACCCGCTGGGGCAGGTTTGGGGAAAAAGGGGGGGTTTAAACCCCAAAAATGGGAAAACCTTTTTCCCAAATTTTTTGCCTTTCCCAGCAAGGCCCAATGGAGGAGGAAAACAACCCCAAAAAAGAAAAAAATTTTTACCAGGTTTGTGTTTTTTCTTTTTCCCCCGTTTGGAAAAAGAAAGATTTCTTTCCATAAGTCGAAAACTTTGGGGGCTCTTGTCCCCGGGGGCTTTTTCCCCGAATTTTGGTTTTCAATAAATTTCAAACTGTATTTTCTTTTTTTTGTGGAAAGGGGTTCTCCTTTTCCCCCCAATGCGTTTCATTTTTTTTAAATGCAATTGGGGTAAAAAAAAAACCCCTTAACCCCTGTTTCCTTTTTTGAACGAACAGCGGTGAATTCTTTGGAATCATTTTTGGGGGCTTTCCCCCCCGGGAAACTGGGAAAATTTTAACCTCACCGCCCCGGGCCTTTTACCCGGGGTTCAAATTTTTTTTTGGAATGTTGGCGGCCAAAGCTCTTACCGTTTAACCCAACGTTATATTTGCCACCCCTCCCCGCCCCTTTTTCCCCCCTTTTTGGTTTCCCGATTTGGACCAAGGAAAAATTTCTTTTAAAAACTCTTCCTTTTTTTTTTTTTAGGTGGGGATTTTAAATTTCCACAAACTTTTCTTCCCCCTTTTGGGTTTTAAATTACACCAAAAATTCTTTTTCCCCATTTAAAGGGTCCAATCTTTTTTGGGCCCCCGCCTTTTGGGGTTTGGAATTTTTCCGGGGGGTTTTTTCCCCCTTTTTTGGCCCTACACCAAAAAAAATTTTAAAAAATTTTCCAAAAAAAATTTTTTCCTACCTTTGGGAAAGGGAAAACCTATTTTTTTCAAAGGGTTTCTAAAAACCCCCCCATAAGTTAATTTCCGAAATTCACCCCACCTTTCTACCCCTAATTCCCCCAAAAAATTTTCCGGAAAAACTTCCCTTTTTCCCTTTTTTTTGGAATTTAAAAAAACTCCCCCAAATGCAGGGGTTGTCCCCTTTTTTAAATTTTAAAAAAAAGTATTTTTTCTTTACTGTTTGGAAAAAGGTAACCCATTTAAATTCTTCCGAGAAAGGGGAAATTTTGGGGCATAAAATTAATTGGAATTAATAATTTTTTTAAATTTTAAAAAACATGTTGAGACATTTTTTAAATTTATTTCAAAAAAACCTCTTTAAATTTATCCCGAAAAAAATGGAAAAAAGTTAAAGGTTGGGAAAAAAATTTTTTTGTTTTTTAACCAGGGAAAATTGGGGCTACCGGAAAAATATGGAAAATTTCATTTTAAAATATTGGGGGGGGTGTTTGTGGGTTTTGGGGGTTTTTAAATTTTTGGATCAATAATTAAATTAACCCGATATTTTGAAAAAGTTATACCAAAATCCTTTCTTTTTGTTTTGACTTTCCCAACCCAATTTTTCCAAAACACAAATTTAAATGTTTTTTTCCTTTTAAGAAAAATAAAATTATTTAAAAAAAAACAATTTTTCATAAGTGTCAAAGGCTATTTTGGCTTTCATTTTATTTTAAGGGGAATTACAATTTATCCGGTGAAAAAAAACCCCCCCCCAAAATTTCCCCTCCATTTCCCAAAAAATTTAAAAAAAAAAAAAAAAAGTTAAAACCCTTACCCAAGTTGACCCAAAGGAAGGAAAAAAAACCCCAGCAAAGGATGTTTTTTTCCCTGCGGGAAAAAAATTCCTTCCTGTCCCCAAAGAGGCAATCAGATACCCCTGGATCAATTTACCTTAAATGTTGGATCCAGTTATATCTGTGTATCTAAGAAAAAATCCGGATTTTTTTTAAAACAAAATTCACTAAGTGGCCCGAACCAACTCTTTGGGGGGTTGTTCCCCCATTTTTACAGCTTCACTGTGAAGAAGCCTTTTCGTGTTTGGGTTTTTAATGTCTTTCCTCCAGAGTTAAGAGTTCCCCCTTGTCCTCTGTGATGAATCAGGGTGTGCTTACACCGTTCATATGAAAAACCCCTGATGTTTTTAACTGTTGATCTATCCCCCCCTTAAATTCTCTTTCAAGAGAGATCATTTTTAGTTCCCCTAATCTTTCTCATAGCTGGCTCCCCCCGTTTCTTTCAGTTTGGTTTGCCCCTTTTCTGTACTTTCTCCAGTTCCAATGTTCTTTTTGGGGAATTGGGGTTTCCCCAAAAATGAACTGTATTCAGTGAGATCTTACTAATGATTTGTACCGGGGTAAAATGATATCTCTTCTCTGGGTCTATACCCCTTTATTACAAAAGAGGTTTTGCTCGCTTTAGAAACCGAGCTTGGGATTGCATGCCATTTTTTTTAAATTGTGATCTACCGAACTCCCCGATCTTCCCCCCTTGATTCCGCGTTGAACCCCCCTGTTGTAGTGATGCATATTTTTAACCCTCAAGTGTAACCTTCATTTATCAACAAAAAACCTCATCTGCCACTAGTTGAAATTTGCCCAAATTTAAACTGGCATTGTAAGTTGAAGACATCCTGTAAGGAGTCTGCAAGAGTCAAATATGCAGTGTTGCCCCTTTTTTTTTTGAACCTTGCAATTCGCCTGGCTGCTGTCAGTCAACTTCTGGGCCAATCCTGACTAATGACCCCCATTCTTGCAAAATAGTGTTGGGATTTGTTTGTTTTGGGTTTTTTTCTGTTCACCCGACTTGGGGAATTGACCACAGGTCTCAATGGGATTAAGGTCTGGGGAGTTTTCTGGCCATAAACCCAAAAATTTTGAGTTTTGTTCCCAAGCCCCCTTTGTTGTATTTTTTTTATGGCAAGGTACTTATATGCTGGAAAAGGCATTGTTCGTCACCCAAATGTTTTTGGATGGTTGGGAGAAGTTGTTTCTGAGGATGCTTTTGTAACACTTTATTTATGGCTGTTTTTCTTAGGGAAAAAATTGTGAGTGAGCCCAAAATCCTTGGGAGAAGCAACCCTACTGAATGGTTTCAGAATGCTTTTGTTGGCTGCACAGGGGTGATGTAGCGCTCGAAAGGGTTACTAGTTAAAATAATTTTGCTTTGTGCCTACTAACTGTTTATTTTACTAAAGATGTTCCCATGGGATTTGGTGCTGTTATCTTGCACATATTTTTTGTTTTGAGAAAATTGCAGAAGTTAGTCCCCGTTGCTTTTTGTTTTTTTATGCACCATTATTAATTTACTGAAATCTTGTTCTGTATTCTATTGGTGTTTATGGAAACTGCCTGAAAAAATGCAGTCTTATCATTTATTACTTAAAGCTTTATCAATGATAAAAAAGTCGAATTTTGCACCAACATCTAGGTGTTGATTTTCATTATTTCCCAATAGCAATTTTAAATGAATGTTTGTTGGGGAAATCGGCATAAAATTGTATTCCTTACTGCGCTTCCCTTTTCTTCTCCCGACAAGGTTTTTTCTGGATGCCCCAAAAAAAATTAGAAAGGGGGTTCATCAGAGAAATTACTTTCCCAATCCCCAGCGTCCAATCCCCATACTTTTGCAGAATACCGTCTATCCTGTGTTTTTATGGAGAGGTGGGGTTCTTTTTTGCCCCTTTTTGACACCAGACCATCCTCCAAAGTCTCCACCTACCTCACTGTCATGCAGATGCACTC